>JAXCGZ010000079.1:155000-162050 GCA_037179515.1 Halocaridina rubra | reverse complement strand
TGTATCATATCATGGAATTTCTTCCATGTGTCAAGCAGTGCATTACCTTTTGAATACTTTGGGATATACTTGGATAAAAACACGTAAATTGATAACTAAATAGAATCGTAATAGCATATTCTATATAAAGTGATATCTAGGCAACAATCTTTTAAAGAAATACATATTCTTGAAGTTTTTATTTTCTTAACTCTGGCCAGCTTTGTTTATCTCAATGCATAAATGCACTCTGTAGTTCACATGAATCCCAATAGCACTCTAATTTTGTAATAGGTACAATTTAAATGAGAGACTCTTCGACTTCCAGTACATGGATTAAGCGCTTTAACTGTTTAGGCATTGATAGCAATGAAAGCAGGTAAAGCACCCGGGATAGATGAGTGTCATGTTGAATGCTCGTCAAAAGGTGGGGAGACATCAGTAGAATGCGTGGGTAGGCTGTTGAATGCGTGTAATATAGCATAATTCGGCATCTTCCAATAATAATATTTCTTAGTATTAACTGATTACCAAAACGGGAATAGTTACAAAAAAGCTTATGCAATTTCTCAAGCTCTCTGTATTTAGTGAAGATAAACCCATGTAACATAGTTCACAATAGATCCAAACAAACATCTATTTCCATCTTACAATGGCTATTGTGCTACAAAACTAAGAGCACACCTTCACTGAGAACTGATAAATGGGGTATTTTGAACATTCGATGAAGCTCTATGTATGTGAAGATACTGTTCCACCACTGACGCCACATATATCATGATGCACTAATCCTACTGAGATGGCAGAGGCTATCGACACGAAGAAAGTCACTAACCTTCCCTCCTTAATGCCCTGAGATGTCAAGCTCCCAAGACGGAAGCTTTTTCGTGAGTGCCAAGTGCCCTCTTGACCTGAAGGAACTACTAAATATTAATGCCTACTCAGCACTTTCCAGACAAAATAAAATTTCTCTCTTTTTTTTAACGTTTGTGTATTATGAGATTTTCCTTCAATTCCTAGATCTTGGCAAAACGTTGTTACATTTATAAAATAATATTTTACCCGAGAATCAATGGACGTCCTTTTTTTAAGTGCTTTATTGGCGATTTATAATTGTATTTACTTTTAAATTACTCTTTGGTATTTACCGGCATCTTATTATTTTTTTCAAATATTTTTCAAAGATTAACTGGAAACTAAGAAACTTTTCCCGAGAATTCAATGAGCATTTCTTAATTAAAACATGAATAAATTCCTTCGCTGTGGAAATGGCAGTTATCTGATATAGACGTGTTTGGGGCAGACATCAAACTATAAGGCAACAAATGTTTTAAAAGAGGATCAAGCGCGTAAGAGGCGTTATAAAACGATCTGATCCTCTTAATGGCTCACAACAATCAAACGGTGAAGGGTTAAATTCTCCTCTAGAGAGAGTTCCTCAAAACAAAGTATACACACTCACACACACACATACACACACACATTATATATATATATATATATATATATATATATATATATATATATATATATAGAGAGATATATAGATATATATATATATATATAAAGAGAGAGAGAGAGAGAGAGAGAGAGGAGAGAGAGAGATAATAATAAGAACAACAACAATAAAAGCAAAAATGATAGTGATAATAATAATAATAATCATCATCATCATTATCATCATCATCATCATTACATACATAAAAAAATCACCATTTTTTTATTTATTGTTCAGAAACTGATATTAACCCCCAATGAGCGCCGTATTATATATGTAGCTAAGCTAGAATAGTTCCCAGAAAAGATCTGAGGTTAGGTATGTTTTATCAATATAAATGTTTTCTTGCATGGATCACTGAAGGAAATTAGATAAATAAAACATGCAAATACAGCTAAATACACAATTTGACTAACATCGGCTCGCTATGAAAACAGCAAATATTTTCAGCCCATCGATAATCGGCAATAATTTTCTTGGTTAGGGGCAGGGTGCACAGTAGGTGAGTTCGCAGCCGAGACCATTGAAAGAAGGGTTTACCGTGCTGAACACGTGCGTCCACCTGAACCCCGTTAACACGAACCCCAATACTCGAACGAAAACAAACAGGCAAAAAATGAATAGAATACACACCATTTTTTCGTGAAGTCGTAGTAAAGAACAAACTTACATAACTTTCTCCAAAGATATTTATCATCATTTTTGATGATATCTAGCTAGTAGGCACCCAAAATCCAGCATCTTCTCGAATTGCTGTAGAGAAACTGCCGACATTCTCCCCCTCTCCATTTGCCTATGTTAATAGTAAAAAAAAATTCTAGACTTCGATTTTTCGAAAGGGTTCCGCGAAGCCCTAACCGCCATAGCATAATGGCCGACGCTGGCGCATTTGGGTATGTAAAAAAATGGGGATGAATTTTCAAAAGATACTCACAATAGGCCAAGCGAGAAGGGAGAGAGAGAGAGAGAGAGAGAGAGAGAGAGAGAGAGAGAGAGAGAGAGAGAGAGAGAGAGAGAGAGAGAGAGAGAGAGAGAGAGAGGACTTCGATAACGTCTCCTCGTCAGCCTATAGGAAAAATAGGAGAGAGATTTGACGCATATATCGCCCTTTTCTTTTTCCATCTATTTTTTTTCTTCACCCCTGTCCTATTTCCGAATAAGAATAGGAGAGAAGACTACAAGAAGAGAGAGAGAGAGAGAGAGAGAGAGAGAGAGAGAGAGAGAGAGAGAGAGAGAGAGAGAGAGAGAGAGAGAGAGAGAGAGAGAGAGAGAGAGAGAGAGAGAGAGAGAGAGAGAGAATGACGCCCTATAATAGAGAATTTCAAGCACTCCTTTAAGCACTAGACAGAATTCAATAACAAAAAATAATCTGTTATTCAGTGTCACCTTCAATGGATTCGGTTTTACGTCACGAACTCCCTTTTCTACTAAGGGCTAGGACGGTTGCCTTCTTACGAAGGACTTGTTTTGGCAGATGTAATCGTTACCCTGAGTGTATGCCCTTACTAATCTCATTCCGTGACGGGGCGCGAACCCTCGACCCGCCGATATGAGGTTTTATGCACTCCTTTAAGATCGAGACAAGATTTAAGAAAATTTACTTCAGATAATATATATATTTTTAAGCACTCCTTTAAGCACTACATAGGATTCAAGAAAAAATTACTTCAAATAATTAGTGTCACTTATAATAGATTTTTAAGCACTCCTTTAAGTACTACGTAGGATTCAAGAAAATAATTCAGATAATTAGTTTCACCTAGAACAGAGTTTTAAGCACTTCTTCAAGCACTAAATAGGATTCAATAATAAATTACCTCAGATTATTACCGTTATCTACAATAGAGGTTTTAAGCACTCCTTTAAGAAATGGACAGGATTCAAGAAAAAGTACTTTAGACAATTAGTCCCTAGAACAGAGGTTTCAAGCACTCCTTTAAGCACAAGACAAGATTTAAGAAAAACAAATCTGATTAGTGTCACCTGCAATAGAGGTTTTAATCACTCCCTTAAGGGCTAGACGGGATTCAAGAAAAAGTACTTTAGACAATTAGTCCCTATAACCGAGGTTTCAAGCACTCCTTTAAGCACTAGACAGGATTTAAGAAAATAAAAATCTGATTAGTGTCACCCACAATAGAGGTTTGAAGCACTCCTTTAAGAAATGGACAGGATTCAAGGAAAAAATACTTCAGACAATTAGTGTCCCCTACAACAGAGGTCTCAAGCACTCCTTTAAGCACTAGACAAGATTTAAGAAAATAAAAATCTGATTAGTGTCAACTACAATAGAGGTTTTAATCACTCCCTTAAGGGCTAGACAGGATTCAAGAAAAAGTACTTTAGACAATTAGTCCCCTATAACAGAGGTCTCAAGCACTCCTTTAAGCACTAGACAAGATTTAAGAAAATAAAAATCTGATTAGTGTCAACTACAATACAGGTTTTAATCACTCCCTTAAGGGCTAGACAGGATTCAAGAATAAATTACTGCAGATAATTAGTGGCACCTTTAATAGATACTTAAGTACTCCTTTAAGCAATATGTAGGATAGAAGCATTTGTTGCGAAAAAGAAAAAAATTAATTAGAAGCCTCAAGGGAGTCATAGCTAAAGGGAATTTGAAGAGGCACTATATCTTAATATAGGTAATTCTCACTGAAATCACAAAAGCTGGAAAAATAAAAGTATTGTAAGTTTAAAAGTCTCTTTTCTTGACCTTCGTTATTCGTTGCAGGCGAAGTGACAATTTTTTTTTTTTACATACTAAGAAGGTTGTCTTACATTCCATATTGGTGCCATCAAAAACGTTCGTTCGTTCGTTCCGGTTTTACGTCACTGACTCCCTTTTCTACCAAGGGCTAGGACGGTTGCCTTCTTGCGAAGGACTTGTTTTGGCAGATGTATTCGTTACCCTGAGTGCATGCCCTTACTTACCACAGACCGTGACGGGGCGCGAACCCTCGACCTGACGCCTCAAAGTCGCGTACGCTACCGCTTGAGCCACGGTGACGTTAGAACGAAAGAAAAGTGACATATTGAGAACGCTGATAATAGAAAAAAAAATCTCCGAATGAGTTGCCTTCTAATATATTGATTGATGGAAATTGATTATATTTTCTAAAGTTAAAATTAAGAAATGTATAATTTCTGATCATGAGCATAAGCAACATGCATATTTTTGTCGACAATTTCTAAAATATTTATATAACTATTGAGGCCTATCTGTGGGTTGGTTGAAGAACCGTCAGACCTTAAAGTGGATGCCGAGACCCAACAGCCTCTTCTTCTTCGGCTGATTTACGTTTTAAAAAAGAAGGGTTGTAAGGGGGGGGGGGAAGGGGGCTTGGTAGCATTTGTTTATGTAAAAACTGGGGTTGAAGGAAGGCTGAATAGCCGAACGGCGATGGACGGTTGGGGAGCGGATGCCTGAGTGCCCCTATACACAGCTCCAGTCTGTTGCCTGTCTTCCAGCCAAGTTACCAACCCGCGTCCAGGCTCTGTTCATGGTAAAAACAAGAGCACAAGAGTAGAGAGAGGGGGCACAGGGGCATATCGAAGGAAATAAAAAGATGTGGAGGGGCATGGGCACTGAGGAAAAAAGGGAATGGAGGCTTAAATCATGCCTCATTGCCAGTCAGTTATCTGGCTATGAAAATATGGGCGGATCAGAAGTGGTCTATTCCATGGAACGAAGTACTTTTGAAGGGTACTTCCAATCAGGAGGTCTCTCCTGCTCCATTATGCATTTTGTATGCCCTGGTGATGCCCTTTTCTTCGTTTCATTCATTTACAGATACACGAAAATGCTAGATATTTCATATTCATCATTAATTATAAATAATGAATATTTCATCATTACCAAAAACAATAAGAAATTAATATGTCACACGCATTCTCTACCTCTTTAGAACATCAGTTAGTTCATGTTGATATTCTGATTTTGCACTGTTTGCGAAATCAAGTTTTAACATTTGGCCTATGCATAAGGTTAAACAACAAACAAGAAAACAAATATAATAAATCCAAAATTCGAAAACCAAATTATATAATAAATCCAAAATTCGAAAACCAAATGAAAGAAAAAGAAATATGCTGAAATAATAAACAGAATATTAGACTCTGTAAATTAACGACAACCTTTGTTTGATCTGCCCTTTATGTCACTATTTATCCACATACAAATGGGGTTGGAGACAGACAGGTTGGAGTTGGGGAATTAAGGCTGGAGGTCTTTCCTAGCGCCATGAGGTCGAATCGTACATGGGTTTGTCAATTTCCAAGTCAAGAGCCTTAACCAATGTGCTACCGCGCCCACCCCTGTCATTTGACAGTAATTATATATATATATGAATAATTTTTTACCCCGACCGGGACTCGAACCTAGGACTTATGATTACTAAGTCAAGGCGCTACCATAATCATAAGTCCTAGGTTCGAGTCCCGGTCGGGGTAAAAAATGATTCATGTTTTCACATATGTAATGTGGTTAATAGGTTATATATATATATATATATATATATATATATATATATATATATATATATATATATATATATATAAATATAAATATAAATATAAATATAAATATAAATATGTATGTATGTATGTATGTATGTATGTATGTATGTATGTATGTATGTATGTATGTATGTATGTATGTATGTATGTATGTATGTATGTATGTATGTATGTATGTATGTATGTATGTATGTATGTATGCATGCATGCATGCATGCATGGATGGATGTATATATGCATGCATGCATGCATATATATATATATATATATATATATATATATATATATATATATATATATATATATATATACACCACACACACACATTTACATATATATGATACGAATAAGTATACATTAAGATTGGTATTATCTGTAATACCATCATTATTTACAAGTATTTCCAGTCTGTTCCCAATATACATCACTCAAATATTTCTGTCAATTTTAGGTTATTTACACAGTAAAAACGGCAAGAACTGTACAACTGTACACTGTATACCGTTTGTTATATATAAAATTTAATAACACAAATATGCAGTGAAGATGAATAAATAGCTCAATATTTGTATCCCGAAAAATAAGGTAGCTTGTCGAAAGACGTGGACAGACAGACAGACAGACAAAGAGATAGATAGATAGATAGATAGATATAGATAAATAGATAGATAGATAGCTGGATACTCCAGTCAGTGTCCCCTTTATACATTTCATTTTCAGTCTAGTATGAATGTATATATACACGCAATTCCAATTAAATATTAATCCAATTTCCTTGTACATATGGCAGTGACAATTACTTTAGCTACTTATATATGATCTTCAATACCAGTGTCTTTTGTATTATTTAGGACTTTCAAACTATACTTTCGGAAGTACTAAATTTTTTGTTTATTTTTGGAATGATTACAAGCCAATTTTTTTTCCTCATGAAAATCTGCAGCCTGACTTGAATTATATATTATGTACAGATATTCCTCCATATTTCATGTAATTACTTATAATTTTTTTAGACTTAGTCTAACTTGCTAAGTATTAACAAAATGGAGCAT
>JAXCGZ010000079.1:140000-150000 GCA_037179515.1 Halocaridina rubra | reverse complement strand
CCTGACAAAACGCCCTTAAACTAGCCCCATGGGAACAAGTAACATAAGTTCTTCCCTTCATTTCACGCTCTTTAGCACTTCATGAATTTTAATGTTGTGCCTGATTTCCTATATTCAATCCCCTCTTTTATGCCTATATCAGTATTCCCCTCTTTTTCCCTCGCCTTCACCCCTTTCATTTCCCATTTCCAATTTTGTGTGACACTACGCCCCCCTCTTTTTTAACAAAACCACTAAAAGGGTGTCCAGGAATGCATAAGTAACACCTGATGATAAATCTGGGGGGACACTCTCTCTCTCTCTCTCTCTCTCTCTCTCTCTCTCTCTCTCTCTCTCTCTCTCTCTCTCTCTCTCTCTCTCTCTCTCTCTCTCTCTCTCTCTCTCTCTCTCTCTCTCTCTCTCTATATATATATATATATATATATATATATATATATATATATATATATATATATATATATATATATATATATATATATATATATATATCAAGAGCAAAATTATATAACGGACTTTATATCACCAAGGTTGGACTTACATTCCTTTGACTAACTAAGAATACAAAAATCAGAAAACAAATACTCAAGATACAAAATACCTTATAATTAAACCCGTAAAATCGAGTAATAACCACTTTTCATTCTAAACATAAGCAAAAACAGAAGCAGCATTTCTTTTTGAATAAACTGGTTTACTTAAACTCATTTTTATCCCGAGTCTCTCAGCCTGGTTTAAGTAGACATGCGTTATCCTAGCATCCAGCCTTTTCATAATCTTAACATGGAGTCTCCAACCACGAGGTGTTTAAAATGCACATACAAACCTTTCAACTCCTTCTTTTCACACCTGGCTTTTATGTACTTCACATAGTTCAAGTTCTGTCCCAGAACCCATTACTTTTTTTCCCACTCTTTCTATATTTTTTTTTCCAGAGTAAAAGCGTGATTTTTTTTCCAGATTATGGGGAAAACTTGAGAGCAAAATGTGAGGAAAACATAAGAACCTTTTTCTACTCTAAGAAAAACGAAATCATAGTTGTCAGGGAAGATTTGGGGATTATTGAACAAGCTTCTATTGAAGAGTTCAAGGAATTTCAATAATTCCATTTGACAGAATTCAAATTCTCATGATCGAAGCCTTGAAAATTCCCTCGAATTAGCATGAATTGCAATACCCTGAGAGAGATGTAATTGCCAATAACATTCTAAATGCTTTTTTTTTCATAATTCAAGCAGTCTTTTTGATAAGGTCTCAACTGTATAGCTAGGATGATTACATGGTCTACTGTTTAAAACCATTAGTGTAATCGGTTTTACGTCAGAGGTTCCTTTTTCTACTAAGGACTAGGACGGTGCCTTCTTTCAAAGAACTTTGTTTTTGGCAAGTGTGACCGTTACCCTGAGTGAATGCCATGGCATGTAGCAACATTAACAAAATTTCTAAATAAGATCATATTTTCCCGTCTATGTTTAATATGACAAACAAATATTAATAAACAGTAGTTTTTTTTTTTTCATTTTAAGACACAATAGCCCACTGATAACAGCAAGATGGCCACAACTGTAACAAAATAGAATTTTATCAGTTGCTATAAAGCCGAAAAACAGGATCTTTTCTTTTTCTTAACCCTAGGGGTGAGCAAATTATATTTCCTTATGCTTATATAGTATTCCTCATAACAGAACATGTCATCATCATCATCATCATTATTAACAATCTAAATTACGTATTAAGCACAATCCTGCATCTTCAGCCATGGTACTTTTCCCATATATTTTGAAATCAAGTGCATTAGGGTCACCTCCCCAAAATTACATGTCCCATAAGTCATTTTCTTCCCTATAATAATCGAACCCTAGTAGTGGCACCCATAGAGAGAAATTTCTGTGAATTGGGGAACCTGTGGGAAATAAATAACGACGAGGGAAAACAACCCTTAAACCATCATTTCACAGGGAAGAGAATTCTATATCTCGAACGAGGCTTAACCTAATCCTTTCCTCCCTGAATATAAAACCGGTGTAATATTTTGTTCGTGTTGAAACACTCCTTTTGTGAAGGGTGAGACTGCTATCTACAAAAAAAAAAAAAAAATATGTTAGAGCACTCGCAGTTAAGAATTCTCCAGAGGGAAAAATATCAAAATAGAAGTAAAAAATGGTTATAAAATTATATATATATATATATATATATATATATATATATATATATATATATATATATATATATATATATATATATATATATATATATATATATATATATATATATATATATATATATATATATATATATATATATATATATATATATACATATACATATACATATACATATACATATACATATACATATACATATACATATACATATACATATACATATACATATATATATATATATATATATATATATATATATATATATATATATATATATATATATATATATAAATTGTGACTATATGCCTTTTACAGCTTCGAACTCGACTTTATAGCATTTCCCCAAAATGTGAAATGAGCATTTTTCAAAAACTGAGAGAGAGAGAGAGAGAGAGAGAGAGAGAGAGAGAGAGAGAGAGAGAGAGAGAGAGAGAGAGAGAGAGAGAGAGAGAGAGAGAGAGAGAGAGAGAGAGAGAGAGAGAGAGAGAGAGAGAGAGAGAGAGATAAAGAGAGAGAGAGAGAGAGAGAGATACCCTAAATCTTACTTATAATTTCAAATAATGTGTTCACATGTAAAGTGAACATAACCCAAGTAAAAATACATATATACCTAAGAAAGTTGAATAGAGTTTACGTATATACTGCATTCACCTTGTGGGAGTAGTGGTAGAATACTTCATCCGTGTTCCCTTGCGTGTCGTAAGAGCCAACTAAATGGGGCGGGGCGAGTGGACTGTAAATCCTTTTCTGTGTTTTCCCTTCCCAAAGAATCAGAGTATTTTGCTTTGACTCAGCCATTCCCCGTTTAAGGATAACAATGACTCATGCATATTTGTTCCGGTTTTACGTCACGGATTCCCTTTTCAACCAAGGGCTAGGACGGTTGCCTTCTTGCGAAGGACTTGTTTTGGCAGCTGTAATCGTTATCCTGAGTGCATTCCCTTGCTAACCTCAGACCGTGACGGGGCGCGAATCCCCGACGCCTCAGAGTCGCGGACGCTACCGATTGAGCTACGGTGACTACAGTCATGCATATATATAGATATACTGCATATAGAGAACTCTTGAGAGTTATAATTAACATTCCAATAAGAACAACTGTACATATATAATCCGTTATCCATTCCATTCCTAAGTCTTTCATTTATTGGTATTTTTTAAGTTCTCCCTACGGAAAATATCAAATACAACCAGGATGATGAATATAAAGGAAAAAGGAAGAACATAAAAAAACACGCGGTGGTGTTCTCAATAGTTCCTTCATCCCTTCTCTCCTCTCCTTTTTTTAGTGGATTCCCACGAACCTTCAGATTTCCAGATTCCAGTAGCATTAATATGTAACTCTTGGATAAAACCCATACAGGGCGGTCACATTGGATTATTTCTTCTTCTTCTTCTTCTTCTTCTTCTGCTTCTTCTTCTGCTTCTTCTTCTGCTTCTGCTTCTGCTTCTGCTTCTGCTTCTGCTTCTGCTTCTGCTTCTGCTTCTGCTTCTGCTTCTTTTTCTGCTTCTTTTCTGCTTCTTTTTCTGCTTCTTCTTCTGCTTCTTTTTCTGCTTCTTCTTCTGCTTCTGCTTCTGCTTCTGCTTCTGCTTCTGCTTCTGCTTCTGCTTCTGCTTCTGCTTCTGCTTCTGCTTCTGCTTCTGCTTCTGCTCTGCTTCTGCTTCTGCTTCTGCTTCTTCTTCTTCTTCTTCTTCTTCTTCTTCTTCTTCT
The DNA here is from genome assembly GCA_037179515.1 of Halocaridina rubra. Lineage (NCBI taxonomy): Eukaryota > Metazoa > Arthropoda > Malacostraca > Decapoda > Atyidae > Halocaridina > Halocaridina rubra. The sequence continues at coordinate 146,127 of JAXCGZ010000079.1, read as the reverse complement.
TCTTCTTCTTCTTCTTCTTCTTCTTTTTCTTTTTCTTTTTCTTTTTCTTTTTCTTTTTCTTTTTCTTTTTCTTTTTCTTTTCTTTTTCTTTTTCTTTTTCTTTTTCTTTTTCTTTTTCTTTTTCTTCTTCTTCTTCTTCTTCTTCTTCTTCTTCTTCTTCTTCTTCTTCTTCTTCTTCTTCTTCTTCTTCTTCTTCTTCTTCTTCTTCTTCTTCTTCTTCTTCTTCTTCTTCTTCTTCTTCTTCTTCTTCTTCTTCTTCTTCTTCTTCTTCTTCTTCTTCTTCAAAGCAGAACTACATTAAAACCTACATATCAATGCACCTCTATGGACCTTAATATGTGTCTGGCAATTCCACATTTCTACTTCATACTAACCATTATTTCAAGTACTGAGATTTCAATAACCAAAACCAAATATTAAAATATTCTCATAAGTAACAGCTATAGAAATATACATAAATTAATTTTCCAACGCATATTTTCTCAACCCCCCATATCCCCTAACCCCAGACTGCATTGGCAACCCCTGCCCACCTCCGTCTTTTACCCCATTTTAGGGAGCTTTGGCGCTGCTTTTGTGAGCATTTTTATCAATCTGGAGCTGTCAGTCTTAGAGCAATGCTACTGCCGCCTCCAACGTAGGAGGTTCTCAAGGGTCTCTGCCTTTAGGGGGAATATGGGCAATATCGCTGATGTCACTCAAATGGGTAAAAAGAGGAGGAGATATGCATCCATAGTTTCGTTTCTTTTAGTATAACGTATTCAAGCGGGAGTAGGCGTTCACTTGGCAGGGTGTCCAACGTATTCAAGCGGGAGTAGGGTTCATTTGGCAGGGTGTCCAACGTATACAAGCGGGAGTAGGCGTTCACTTGGCAGGGTGTCCAACGTATTCAAGCTGGAGTAGGTGTTCACTTGGAAGGTTAGCCAACGTATTCAAGCGGGACTAGTTCACTTGGCAGGGTGTCCAACGTATTCAAGAGGGAGTAGGCGTTCATTTGGCAGGGTGTCCAACGTATTCAAGCGGGAGAAGGTGTTCACTTGGAAGGGTAGCCAACGTATTCAAGAGGGAGTAGGCGTTCATTTGGCAGGGTGTCCAACGTATTCAAGCGGGAGTAGGTGTTCACATGGAAGGGTAGCCAACGTATTCAAGCGGAAGTAGGAGTTCATTTGGCAGGGTGTCCAACGAATTCAAGCAGGAGTAGGCGTTCATTTGGCAGGGTGTTCATAGCTCAATTTCCAAATCGGAAAAAAAAGGCTGATTAAAATTTAAAATATGTAAGAAAAGTAATAGAAAAAATTTATGTATATAAAGCGTAATAATCAAATAATATATAAGGCCGAGTAAAATTTTCTTCACACAAAAATTTCCACAGACACATTCCTCCAGACCTACATACAGACACACGAACATACAGGCATATTTTTTTTTCCTTTTCCCAAGACTTGCCACCTTTGTGGAAATCCAAAGCTAACGCTACCTTTTTATTCATTTCCCAGTGAAAAGAATCCTTTGAAAAATGGAGGCAAATGGACAGTTTTTTAAATCTGAAAGAAATACCTGCTATTATTATTTCCCTCGGTGCTCTCCCACGGTTACATGAAAAATGGATAGGTTACGCATAAAAGAAGAGTAAATACATAAATAAATAACTGATCAAACCAAAAATACAAAATATTTATATGCTGATGTATTCGTGAAGCATGTTCTCTTCTTGTTGATAAAGTAAATATGAGTATGTACTTAAAGTGAATATTTTTATAGTTCAATATGAACTCTATTTGAACATGAAATATCCAAGCAAACTGAGAGAGAGAGAGAGAGAGAGAGAGAGAGAGAGAGAGAGAGAGAGAGAGAGAGAGAGAGAGAGAGAGAGAGAGAGAGAGAGAGAGAGAGAGAGAGAGAGAGAGAGAGAGAGAGAGAGAGAGAGAGAGAACCATAACGAAAACTGGATGTTGAGGGACTTTTTTGAGGATAGCAAATTGTTGCAACTTTTGAAGTCAATTAATTAAATAAAAACGTGTCTATTCTTCGAGATTCACGCGTTGTTACTCGAGTTCGCTTAGAATGCTACAAGTCAAAGGCAACAGCTCTAGACACATTTATAGGGATACCTTATAAACACTAAGTCTCCTTGTGATAATTACGCTCACAGTAGGTTTCGGTTTTACGTCACAGACTCCCTATTCTACCAAGGGCTAGGACGGTTGCCTTGTTGCAAAGGACTTAATTTGGCAGGTGTTATCGTTACCCTGAGTGCATGCCCTTGCTAACCTCAAACCGTGACGGGGCGCGAAACCTCGACCTGACGCCTCAAAGTCGCGTACGCTACCGCTTGAGCCACGGTGACTACAATTACGCTCAGAGTACTATGATATTAAATATACCAAAATCCTACCTAGTAGGTCCCAAAGTTAACTACACTAGATGACTAACGCTTCAACAGCCACTCAGGAACAATAAGGAGAGGGTCATGGCAGTAATCGTGAGGTGGCCCCTCTCACTACAACAGGCTGACTGAATACTTAACCGGAAATATGAAATTAATAATAGAGCAGCACGAGTAGTCTCCTTGGCTAAATGGTAGCGTCCGTGACTATGTGTCGGCAGGTCGAGGGTTCGCGCCCCGTCACGGACTGAGGTTAGTAAGGGCGTACACTCAGGGCAACGATTACATTTGCCAAAACAGGTCCTTCGCAGAAGGCAACCGTCCTAGCCCTAGCTCTATTATCAATCAATAATAGGGCAGCATGTTCACGTAGCTTTAGTGGAGGAAAAATGCACCATTTTGTAGTTCTAATGCGTGGAAAAAATCGTGAGACTTATAGAGTTTTACCCAAGTCTCTCTTCCAGGGTGAGGAAAATGGATAGCAAACTTATCCAAGCCAACTCATCCACAACGCGGTCACTACATTCAAATGTATGTCTGTCAGTGTTTTACGTCACGGATTCACTTTTCAACCAAGGGCTAGGACTGTCGCCTTCTTGCGAAGGACTTCTTTTGGCATATGTAATCGTTACCCTGAGTGCATGCCCTTGCTAACCTCAAACCATGGCGGGGCGCGAACCCTCGACCTGACGCCTCAACGTCACGGACGCTACCGCTTGAGCCACGGTGACTACAAATGCATGTCTGTCAGTGAAACAACATATTTGCGTATTAACTTGGCCACAAATATACTCTGCATAGACGAACTACTACACAAGATTTTCCAATGATTATAAGACTCGCTCAAAGAATCCACTTACATAAAAGCCATTATTCACAATATCATCTTCCATTATCTACAACAAAGCTATAGCTCAAACCAAGAGATTTCCATATAATATGTAGCTGGATTTTATAGACTGAAAGTAAAGGAAGAGTATATCCATCAAATGATTATTTGTGTAAGAATGGTGTTTAATTCAAAAATAAATATAGCCTCAGGACAAACCTAATCAAGTTGCCTTGCCCTTAACCTTTTTCTTTTCCTTCGTCTTGGTAATTTCTCGTGCCCGGGTTTCTATTGATGAAGGCAGTTTCTGCCTGTCCCGGTTGCACACTCTTAAAAAAAAAAAGTTATCTATATATTGTACCACTGAGCGGTAGCTCTGTATCTAGAGCTCGCGAGTCGGAAACAAGCCTGGGTTTGATTCCACAGAGAGACGTTATAGGAAGGGTACCCAGCCATAATCCCCAAATTCCAAAATGTTTGTTCACCCCCATTGGAATTGGAACTAATAGTGACATATAATATGCTCAAGATATAATTGTTCCAGTTATACGTCACGGACTCCCTTTTCTACCAAGGGCTAGGACGGTTGCCTTCTTGCGAAGGACTTGTTTTGGCAGATGTAATCGTTACCATGAGTGCATGCCCTTGCTAACCTCAGACCGTGAAGGGGCGCGAACCCTCGACCTGACGCCTCAGAGTAGCGGACGCTACCGCTTGAGCCACGGTGACTACTGTGGTCAAAATATAATAAGATATGAATATTTAAATGACATATACCCTAAGTTTACCTATGTAAAGCTAGGGAAGTCGGTTACTTGCATACTTTAACAGGGTGAATTTGAGTGTTTATACAAAAACGGGGTTCACTTGAGAAAAGATGGTGTGTCTAGAGTAAACAAACAAACATTTATTTCCATTTTTGTACAATGGTTATTCTTCTTAAAAATAAAAGTAACTTATAAGTAGACATGTAATTGAACTAAATAAGTAAGAGGGTAAGACATGCAGCTAAACAAAATGTAGCTTCCATAGAAAATAGTAATTATGTAATAAAAATGTTAATTTTTTGTTTATTTTTAATAATCAATTAAAAATTTAATTGCGTGATTTTTACCAAAGTAGCAAATTTTCAGAAGTGGACGAAGTGAGTCTTAGACATAATGATGATGATGATGATGATGATGATGATGATGATGATGATGATGATGATAATAATAATAATAAAAAATAATAATAATAATAATAATAATAATAATAATAATAATAATAATAATAATGATGATGATGATGATGATGAGGAGGAGGAGGAGGAGGAGGTGGGGGTGTTAAAAAACAAAATATATTTTGTAAGAAATTAAACTATTAAGCATGGTTTATTAGGAAATGGCAGCGAGAGAGAGAGAGAGAGAGAGAGAGAGAGAGAGAGGAGAGAGAGAGAGAGAGAGAGAGAGAGAGAGAGAGAGAGAGAGAGAGAGAGAGAGAGAGAGAGAGAGATAGAAATCCGTTTTCTATAGTGACATCATTCAATAAAGAAAACGATTACAAATGCTTAATGCGGCAACTATGAAAAAATAGTATTTTCCTAAGTAATTTACAGATGGTCACTATATTAAACTATGAAAAGATAAATAATTCTCTTATTACTCTACAACAGTTAAAAGTTTACTAAAAGCTTCGAATTATATTAAAAAATTACCCCTTAAAGAGATAGAAAAAATAACTACATTATTGTTCACACATAATAGATAAAAAGTAAGAATTATTTGAAACTATTCAGTATACAACTTTGTTATCTTTAGACCAGTTCGAGTAGACATAATTTATGTTTTTTTTTGGATTATTTTAGCTAACCTGGTCTAGAATTCTTGTTGGGTTACATGATATATACGAAGCCTAAATTGTGTTCACAGGATAGTCAGGCCAACAGATAATGACGTATTAAAGTTACTAACTTCCATATACACATTAATGATGAATCAAAATCTCGAGCGTTACCACTCTCCTACGGCCTTCTTTTTAAGCACTTTGCTTTTGGCAAGTGCGACAGTTACCCTGAATGAATGTCCTTTCTACCCTCAAACCACAACGGGCTTCGAACTCACGACATGATGAATCAAAATCTCGAGCGTTACCACTCTACTACGGCTGCCACCGTAATCATATTACTTTAACTTTCATATTTTTCGAACACTAGAGAGTCCTAGCCCTTGGTTGAAAAGGGAGTCCGTGACGTAAAACCGGAACAGAGAGTAGAACATTACGCAACCGTTTTCGATGATATTGGCTAACGCTCGCTCCCGGGCTGAGTGTAATGATTTACTTACTTAGAGAAGGCAAATCACTAGTGGATATTTGCTTATGGAATTTTCTTAATTTTTTTTCTGGACTGTTTGCGAGTGATCTTGGGTTACTTTACGCTATAAACTAAATCCTGTTTGATAACATATACATAGAAATTTATGTTATACTTTCCTGTTTTACTGTGCATGTATACAGAGACGAGAAACTATTATCATTTAGGGCAGGGGTCGCCAACCTTTTGCTAACTATGTGCCTGTTTAGGGTTTTAAATCATTCAGTGTGCCAACAACATACGTATTTGTATACAAGTCAAGGTCAATATACCTGTTATACAATATATTTTATATAGTAATATATACAATAATATATTTTTTAAACAATATAGACTTACCTCAATTGCTACAAGGTAGATAGAATCAAGGAAATGACATGTTGTGACTTAGCGAACTCTTAGACAAATTTTGAGAACTGACGCGTGATGCGGCTGAGTGCCATTGGAAATTGCTTGGCGTGCCAAGTGTGGTACGCGTGCCGTAGGTTGCCGACCCCTGATTTAGGGAATGAATAATTTATTTTTTTCTAGTACTAAAGAGTAATGATATTAGTAAAAA
>JAXCGZ010000079.1:135000-137500 GCA_037179515.1 Halocaridina rubra | reverse complement strand
AATAATAATAATAATAATAATAATAATAATAATAATAATAATAATAATAATAATAATAATAATAATAATAATAATTTGAAGAACATGAAGAGAAATAACAACTTCAAGTGCCTATATTTACCTTAAACAGAATATTCACCAACATAAAAACATTAATTCCTTCACTCCAAACCCTCGATCAGCAGATCGTATCCCAACTAATACAATTTCAGTACTAAAGTAAGACCTGGTGAGAGAGAGTGTAATACATAGGATCTCCTCACAATGACTTTTTCTCTATGTATTCTTATCCCTGTCTTTCTCGTCGCACGTCTGAATATATACTAATGACCTGCCATTTCCATCTCCAAGTCTGTGACGAGGTGAATCGAGGTCTGGTCAGCGTGACTACCAAGCGAAAAAGGGGGGAAAAGATTCATCCTGGAAATATATAAAATATGTGAAAGATGATGGAAAGAAAGAGAGATTATGAGAAATATGTCTGTAAATCGTAAGTAAAAAAGTGTATTACAGCATTATCTATATAATGCAATTTTGATCTCTCAGGATAGATATAGAATGGCTAAGTCGAATTTTCATGTGAAGGTGTTCTCCCAGTTGTGGATATATGAGTGTACATGTATATTATCATATATTATGTTTCATTACTATTATGTGTATGCATTACTTATATAATTAACCCATGCTGCTACTATGTAAATATTTAACCCATTTAACACTATGTGGCAACTCTTTCCATTAAATAAAGCAATACTTTTTCAGTCGTGCATCAGCCTCGTGCCCTGTCAGTCACCCGAAACTTGTGTCTCTCCCATTTGTCCAGGTATATATAGTCTATTGTGTATATAGTTTGTCATTTTATACTTTAAGGTCAGAACAGAGGATTTTCCTCAAGAACGTTCTATCAACACCAGTGATTATTGTTACTTTGCTCTTTCGGTGCTACTTTCGTGTGCGTGATTAACATGCCAAATATAGACTACTTTAGCGTGGCTCTAGTATACGATCTACATCTTGAAAAGTAAGCTGTGTTAATATATACGAAAACAAAAATAGAAATGCCTTTGCTACGCTAAACTAAGCTACAATAAGCTGAGCTCTACACAGCTAACCCAACCCAAACCATCCCAAGCCAACTTAACCCAACCTACAACTTCCTTGTAGCCACCCACTTAGCTAGTCATATGCTGAATCCGTTTAAGCAATTATCAAGTCCTACTGTATGCGTTCTGTCTCAACTGAACCAACCAGATGCGTAGATGGCCACATACTCATTCCAGTCGTTATCTCTTATGGCCGCGATTGCAGTCACTATCTGTTGTGGTCGCGCTCGAGGCTTGCAGCAACTGCATACTATCCTGTGCAATTACTGCTCCTCTATAATGCAGATGGAACGGAGTTTGGCCGCATAGTCTTTACAGCCGCTAGCTCGTATACCTGTGCTTGCAGTTTGCAGCCACTGCATACTGCCATACGCAACATTTAGAGTTATTATTGAGTTTTGCTTTGACCAAACGTGGCCAAACTCATTTATGACTCAAAGGGTGCCATATTTCAATTGATCCAGACTAAAAGTCTGCCTGTTAGCAGCGCATTAGTTTGAACACTATTCAGGAATTGACAGACTGGCAATCGAGCCAATCATGAGGCGTTATTAAGGGCATCCAACCTTTATTCGTCAGCTCCAGCCTGTCTGAGTCATCCCTCATAAAATTTACTTGTTAACAGAGAGAAAAACGTACATCTTAATATTATGTAGTTATAACTTGCCAAAGTCTCAGACGTTATTTTTGGAATGTTCCTACCTTGAAATTATCATAAAGATGTTATCATATCTCAGGGCACTGATCTTAACACCTGTTATCTAGAACTCTTCCACACTGATAGCGTAACGATAAATCTCTAAGCTACTGGTGTGGCTCATAATCACTTTTAACTCTCCGTCATGTTCATCATCCTTTCTTAACGCTGTTAAGGGGAAAGAAAATGAGGCATCTCAGAAAAGGGTGAAATTTAATTGCATGAGTAGAATAGAATTATTCTTCTTCTTCTTCTTCTTCTTCTTCTTCTTCTTCTTCTTCTTCTTCTTCTTCTTCTTCTTCTTCTTCTTCTTCTTCTTCTCTTCTTCTTCTTCTTCTTCTATTCATATGGGGTCGTTATTTCTAACTAGCTATTTTGAGATTACTGTTGCTTTTGGTTCAAAGTTTTATGGCCGGATGTCCTTCCTGACACCAACTTTTACTGATTCTGACTTGTACTGGCACCGCGTTAAACTCTCCACTGTCAGAATGTACTAAAATTGTAATATGAAGTACACAATTTCAACGCTTGTGTTAAATAATCACGTGAGTGTGTATGTGTGTGTGTGTGTATTTATTTTATGAGTGAAATGCCAGAACGAACAGAGAAAATTTCCTTCATCGGGTCTTGGCACCAAGAACACCTAAAGCAAAAAGAAACACAGATGGGGAGTGTTGTTACTTGTCAGATGTGTAGGGAT
>JAXCGZ010000079.1:15000-130000 GCA_037179515.1 Halocaridina rubra | reverse complement strand
CGATAGTTATATATTTTATAGCATTAATAATCAGTATGATCAGGTTTTACGTCACGGTCTCCCTTTTCTAGTAAGGGCTAGGACGCTGCCTTCTTTCGGAGGACTTTGGTTTTGACAGAGTTTAGCCGCTACCACGAGTGAATGCCCCTCTAGATCGTGGCGGGTCTCGAACCGAAGACCTAACAAATCAGAGTCGCAGGCGCTACTACCCGGCCATGACGACAGCACAACATTTATAATCAGTAATTAAATTTAAGTACTAAAACGATATAAAGGGAGCAATAACAATTTCATCGCAATGAATTTTTTTGTTGATAGTAAGGGATATTGAGTTGGTAAAAAAAAAAAAAAAAGTGCCTAAAAAGCCTTTTTGGAGATTATTTTTTTTCATTCTTAGGAGTGTGACGATAGGACGGCCTTAATTTTTTTCCCGCATCAGGCCCAGAGACCAAGATAACACTGAAGAACAAGAAGAAAATATATATACTTAAGGACAATACTGAAATAAGAATATGATACAATAAAAAAAAAAACTTGCTGAAAGAATGATCAAGGCAATGAAGACCAAGAAATATGGCAGGATTAGGCCCTGAGGTAACGATAGATCTGTTTTTTTGAAAGTATAAATGATCATAAGAGTTAGGGAAGACAAAAGAAGAAAGAGAGCTCCAGAGTCTAGCAATGGAAGGAAAGAAGCAGTCACTGTACTGACCAGTCCAGAGCTTACACCCTAATAGCCTAGATGCTCTCTCCCTTATCATCCTTGCTTGGATTTTGTTTATAGCGTTGGGGGTCTCTCTCTCTCTCTCTCTCTCTCTCTCTCTCTCTCCTCTCTCTCTCTCTCTCTCTCTCTCTCTCTCTCTCTCTCTCTCTCTCTCTCTCTCTCTCTCTCTCTCTCTCTCTCTCTCTGAACAAACATGATGCGTACCACGTAAGCTCATCGTTTTTGGCGGGGTGATTTTTATGACATGAAGTGGAGAGACGAGTAATATAAAAAAATGGAGATATTGAACTCGTTGCAAAAGGTATCTATGTATGTATGATCAAATAAACATATTATTTTTGGAAACATGAAATATATTTTACCCCTGGCCAGAATTCAAACCTAGGACTCATAATGAGTGTGCCAAAGCGCTACCAACTGTGCCACCAAAGATAAAACAGAATAGACATCTCATGGCTAACTGCTAAGCTAGGGAATAAAGGCATGCTACTAAATGTGTATGTTCATTTTATTCTCTTTTCCCAACCTCATTCGTGGCTCTTGTTTGCATTTAATTCTTGATATGTAGGCATCTGCAATTATCTAATAAACACATTATCATATGTGAAAACCTAATTAGTGTGCCATAAGCTTCCAGCTGTACCACCAAGGATCTAGAGTAGAGAGAAATCTAGCTAACTGCCAAGTTAGGAAATGATGGATTCTACTGAATGTCTATATTAATTTTGCTGTCTCTTCCCAGTCTCACTTGTGGCTTGTTTTCACATTTAATTCGAATAATGTAGGCATATTTAATGATCAAATAAACATGTAAATATATGTGAAAATACTTCCTCATATTCCTCACAAATGAATTTGCATATCTTTTGTCCAGACTTTTTAGTAGAAACGCTTTCCCAGTCATTACCTCCAAAGTGTCCATTCCCCAACTTGTCATATCCTTTTGGTTAGTTTATCAGCTTCTCCTGTTCCCCAGAAGCTCTTTATTTATTTATCTTTTTTTATGATTGTGACACCAGGACAGGCCAAGAAAGTGAATAAATCTGCCCTCATCGAGCCTGTGCACAAAGAAAACTTAAAGTAAAAAGGAATAGAGATGGGGAGTATTGTAACTTGTAAGATGTGAAGGGATAATAAGACATGTGTAACGAATATCCAAGAATATTCGGTTTTAATGAAGGCATAGAAAAAGAACCGTAACTGAAGGAAGATTTGACATCGAACTGTCCTGGACAGTCCTATTTAAGTCCAAAAGCTCCTTCAGCTGTATATTGCAACGGGCTACTGGTGCCATGGGCTAACCTACTATAGCTCAAGCAGAATATCGATGATGCACTCCATTTACAACCCCAAGTGGGCATTTTTCCCCCCTAAAAGGTACCTCACACTGAATTTTACAGATTTCCAAAACGTTATCTGTGAATCGCCAATATGGGAATCGGTAAATTGCAACAATACACCTGTGGATATAGTTACACAATGAGTCTGATGTTTTGATTCACTTTGCAAAAATATCCGCAATTTGATCATGTAAGCACAAATACTTTCGCTGTATCTTTAATCACACCAAAGTTTAACATTACTAAGGTGACGACCTCCTTATTCATGTATGTGTCTGTATCTACAACTGAGATGTATGTAAAGATACTGAATTCGTATTTTTCATTTACCTAAGATGGCTCCATAATTAAAAAAGTAAATAGTTAATTTGCCAATCGGGGTGATGTAAAAAGTATTTAAACTTGTTCATTGTTTAAGGGACATAAAATACTTCATATTTTATATATCTATTTATTACATTATATGATATATATTAATATAGTTTACATACTAAATATCTGTTTATATAAATTATGTGTACGTTTTTCCATTTATTACTTGTAATAGAGACATTAAATAAGTTAAAATCATAAATTACATAGAATTCTGTGAATAAATAATAGTTGAATAAATAGTCATAAATCTTTTCAAATCCATAAATAATTACATAGAATTCTGTGAATAAATAATAGTTAAATAAATAGTCATAAAAACTTTTCAAATCAATAAATATTCAGTAGAGATTCAGAATAAATTCAAACTTGAAAGTTGGATGGATTAGGTACGTCTGCTTGACCACTGCACCTCTATAGTGGAAGTGTTTATATTTTCTCCCTCGTGCTTGAGTAGGCAAGTGTACATTCCAGCGTGTGTGCTTGTAAAGTCTTGGAACACAAGATAGGAGTGTGGAACATGTGTACCAGTTCCTAGGACGTACACCCTAGCATTGGCCCTCCAGGGAGATATGATATTCCCTGCTGGATCCTGCCATACGATCTTGACGTGATGAAGATTGTCTGAGGTGGAAACCTCCGCCTTACAGTACACAAAGGCGTTCTGGTACGATTTCAGAGCCACGGCAGTCCCGTTGACGATGACCGGTGAACCGAGAATTCTTTGTTGATCTAAAGGATGAGAAGCTGAGAAATAAGCCAAAAGTAGTAGTACTGCCGTCTTGACTACCGTAAATTGCATTATGGATGACATTATGATTGTTACTAAAAAGTTATCACAACTTTTCTTCTTCAGTGATATTGACTGGAGCTCGTTAGGAAGTTGTCTCTTATACCAGAGCTTTCTGTACTTCTGAAGAAACATCCTTGCATCTGGGTTTTATATACCAGCAAATCTTGACGTAGAGAGATTAGGCAATGCGGAGGTGAGGCTACATCCTGCACCGATTCTCGGTATTTCGGATCGGTTCAGAGACGTTCATACGTTCTTATCTAATAAAGGGATAAGGAGCATGCGCCAGATTTTGACACTATTATTATTATTATTATTATTATTATTATTATTATTATTATTATTATTATTATTATTATTACGACAAAGGTGCTGCCTGGCACTTGAAAGAAGTTTGCAGGACTCCTCTTTCTTGGAGAAAAGCAAAATGTTTGAAGCTAGTCTATATATGGCTAGAGGATTAACAGCGCTCACTGTAATTAAAGCGGAAAAATACACGCTTTATCTAATCGAGCTTTGTGTACTCTCGTTAATTTAGCGACGATAGTCCACAAGTAGATCTTGAATGGGGGTAAACTGACCTTTAATGAGGATTGGCTCAAATCCTTTATTTAAATTACTGTTACACAATTAGAAGAGATCGTGACACCAATTTGTGCGCGCGCCTGCACGTATATGTGTGAAAGAACCTGAGGATAAAATCGCATAAAACTGAATTCAAAATCTGCAACCAGATACCTGGTCAATTATTAGGCCTATTTTTTATCACATATCCATGTTATCTCCTATGGTGAGGGTCTCTAATAATTCTAAAGCGACTTTTTTTTTTTTTTAGTTTTTCGTCTATTTTCCTACATTTTCAAAATTCTCTGTAAAGTCTCTAGAACTCTATTTACCTTTCTAGTGTATATTTACGCTTTTTCTAGTGTATTAGATATGTGGATTGCTGAAATATAATATAATACTTACCGAAATTTAGCTGTTGTAAAGAATGTGAACAAGCTGGCTACCGTCAAAAATATTGACATCATAATATGGACTTTTGATACAGAAACTAATGTAACATTTCTACCGATTATTATTATTATTATTATTATTATTATTATTATTATTATTATTATTATTATTATTATTATTATTATTATTATTATTATTATTATTATTATTATTATTATTATTATTATTATTATTATGGGTAGTTTATAGTTTTGCGGGCCATGCCGCTCAACGACCTCACCCCTAGTAGTAGTAGTAGTAGTAGTAGTAGTAGTAGTAGTAGTGGATGTTTCTAATTAATAATCCGGAAACTATGCAAATAATTGATTAATTTTACGAATATATATATATATATATATATATATATATATATATATATATATATATATATATATATATATATATATATATATATATATATATATATATATATATATATATATATATATATATATATATATATATATATATATACATATATATATATATATATATATATATATATATATATATATATATATATATATATATATATATATATATATATATATATATATATATATATATATATATATATATATATATATATATATATATATATATATATATATATATATATATATATATATATATATATATATATATATATATATATATATATATATATATATATATATATATATATTATATATACATACATATATATACATACATATATATATATATACATACATATATATATATATATATATATATATATATATATATATATATATATATACATATATATATATATATATATATACATACATATATATATATATATATGTATATATATATATATATATATATATATATATATATATATATATATATATATATACATATATGTATACATATATGTATACATATATGTATATATATATATATATATATATATATATATATATATATATATATATATATATATATATATATATATATATATATATATATATATATACACATATACATACATATACCTTGGCTGTTTCCCCCTTTAATACACATATATATACATATATATATATATATATATATATATATATATATATATATATATATATATATATATATATATATATATATGTATATATATATACATATACATATACATATACATATACATATACATATATATGTATGTGTATATGAATATGTGTATATGTATATGTGTATGTGTATATGTGTATATGTATATGTGTATATGTATATGTGTATATGCAGTATATGTGTATGTGTATATGTGTATATGTATGTATATGTGTATGTGTACATGTATGTGTATGTGTATGTATACATGTATGTGTATGTGTGACTAAAAAGTTTCTTAATATGCGCTCTCTCTCTCTCTCTCTCTCTCTCTCTCTCTCTCTCTCTCCTCTCTCTCTCTCTCTCTCTCTCTCTCTCTCTCGTATAATAATTTGAAAATTGCAATTACTATCATGGGCGTATACTTAATATAATATCCAGGACTCACTTGATTTCATCATACCTAACGGGAAGACTTTCCTTGTCATTGATATCTGGTATTGTTTACATTCTTATCAGTGTTGGTAGTCTTATCTCCTCTCACCTTTTCACCATCCACCCGGTAGGCCCATATCGACCAGCCAGTGAGCATCAGCCTAATCCAGTGTGCCCGGTCTTCAAACCGTTTCTCTTGTCATTGGACAAGGGCTAAGCCGGTGCCTACTTGCGAAGGACTTTGGCTTCGTCAGGTGCGACCGTTACTCTGAGTAAATGCCCTTACTAACCTCAGTCCTTTCCGAGGCTGGGCACGTTCTTGAGCAGATGTCATCCATTACCGGCTTGCTAAGCGTGTCGAATTTTCTCCGATGTCCTTTGCCCTACTCGGGGGGGGGGGGTACTTTGAGTGACAGTCTGACTTTGCCCTCACCCCCGTTTTATCTCTTAGAGTCATTAACATAAGGGGAGTTAGGAAGAGGGAGAGAAAGACCTTCTATTCTGTCTCATGTATCTTATCTCTAATGTGTCGGTAACCTTAAAAGATAATAATTAACAACTCACAAATCTAAGTATTCAGAGAAATGTAAAGATTTGTTTTATTCACACCATCTTTACCTGGATATTACGGATGTATACGGGACATTAGAGGAAAAATTAATGTCTTACTATATCTAATTATTATCATGACGTAAATAAAGTACTGTTAAGCCCAAATCAACCAAGGTGAAGAATTTTACCGATACAAATGTTCGAATATGACGTCCCAATATTTTAAGGTACTGTACTTACATTAATGTGCTCACAGGAAAGAGCCCCATGCTCGTAACTCCCCGTCTGCTGGTAGGTTTATTTTTTTTCTTTACTATATCACACTTATCATATCCGTTCTTAATACTATGAATTCATTTCGTAATTTTTAATGACTATGACACCGGGATGGGCAAAGAATATTGCCCTCGTCGGGCCCGGCCATCAAGGAAACATTTGAGAATAAGAAAGAAACAGATGGAGGAGTGTTATGACTTGTCAGATGTGAAGGGATAGCAAGAGATGTTTAACGAATACACCAGAATATTTGATGCAGATTGCTGTGTCCTCACTTAGCGAATTGCAATTATATATTAGTTTTACACTGAAAAAACAGAACTACAAGCTTACATCCTGCAAAGAAATATTCTTATGAATCTCCAAAAGCTGACCTCCACTTATAAAACTCCCACGTAAAAATATCGCTCCCTATCCAGTCTATTAGAGCCGTGAAGGAATTTAAAAACCGTTACCATATGCTCGTTTCTTCCTTCTAGCTTCGAGTAACGATAAGTTCATCTCATGCAGCCTGCCCTTGTAAATGAGATTAAAGCATCTCTTTCACCAACCCCGTAGCTTGTCTACACTTTCTCCCAATTTATCAATATGTAAAGTGTGTGTGTGTGTGATTACCTAATTGTGATTACCTAATTGTGTTTACGGGAAAGAGCCCAAAGCTCGTATCTTCCCGTCTCCTGATCGGCCAATTAGTTTTCAATAGCCTAATGGCAGTTTGTCGGCTTAATTATTTTGGAATTTGAACCAGGAAAACAAAATCTTTTTCAGCATAAGTCCATCCACCTAAAATTTATTTTGCGTGTTTATCCACTTTTGAGTAATAATTTAACTTGATATTGTGTGGAATATTACTCTTTCAGATTTAGGCTGCGGTCACACTAAAGTGGCAGGTCGCATGCCACGTGGCAAGACAGTTGAAAACGAACATCCGATATATGAAACCTTTCATACAGAAGTAGTGTGACACATCCCATGTGCCACGCCATTTCTGCGTGAAAGGTTTCATATACATCCGGATGTTCGTTTTCAACTGCCTTGCCACGTGGCATGCCACGTGCCACTTTGGTGTGAAAGCGGCTTTATGCATATTACAACTAATGCACAGTTCTGACATCTATTAGTTTAATTACATGTCTACTTATAAGTTACTATTAATGTTGAAGAACCATTGTACAAAATGGATGTTTGTTTGTTTGTTTGTTAGAGAAATAAGTCTAGTATTTATTTCATAAAATTCGGATACATTATATTTTGATGAACAGAAAGTATTTGAAATCTCTTAGATGATTTTATTTCTCGTGAAATAAACACATGTAATACAATTTTTATATCTTGTATTTCAACAGCATTAAAGCTTTAACACATAGGGTGCTTAGGGCAATATCCACTGATCTCAGTTTAACTTGACCCATCCCAAATTATTTAGACTTGGGAGATATTTCCATCCGAGGAATGGATTCGGTTTTACGTCACGAACTCCCTTTTCTACTAAGGGCTTGGACGGTTGCCTTCTTACGAAGGATTTATTTCGGCAGATGTAATCGTTACCCTGAGTGTATGCCCTTACTAACCTCAGTCCGTGACTGGGCACGAACCCTCGACCTGCCGCCTCAGAGTCGCAGACGCTATCATTTACCCACGGAGACTACTTCCATCAGAGGAATATTTAGACATTTGCATGTGGTTTAGAAGTGTAGTCACCGTGGCTCGAACGGTAGCGTCCGCGACTCTGAGGCGGCAGGTCGAGGGTTCGCGCCCCGTCACGGTCTGAGGTTAGCAAGGGCATGCACTCAGGGTAACGATTACATCTGCCAAAACAAGTCCTTCGCAAGAAGGCAACCGTCCTAGCCCTTAGTAGAAAAGGGAGTCCTTGACGTAAAACCGGAACAACAACATGTGGTTTAAAAGTAACTTCATTTTGTATTTTCTTTAAACTCACTTTATTACTAATTGAATCACGTGTTGCAAAAACTGTTTCATAAATGTTGCTGTAAGACTTTCTTGATGACGTTTGACCCTTATTTTCACTCTAGTGACCAGCGCATTTTTGCTTCTTTTGGCAATATATTACTCAACGCTCATGGCCATTTCTCTCGGTTCTTGATGAAGTTTGACCCTTATTTTCACTATAGTGACCAGCGCAATTTTGCTTCTTTTGGCAATGTATTACTCAACGCTCATGACCATTTCTCTCGGTTCTTGATGAAGTTTGACCCTTATTTGCACTATAGTGACTAGCGCATTTTTGCTTCTTTTGGCAATGTATTACTCAACGCTCACGGGCATTTCTCGCTGTTCTTGATACGAAATAACTTGAAAAAAGATATTTGAAATTAACGAAAAGTAGATGGCTAATCGAGATGGATTCCGATCATGGGTACATAGCTCGGGTAAGATCACCGGTTATTAACCCTTTACGTTGGTGTGAGCAGCTACTTATTTCCAGAGCCATTTGATGATAAGAAAGACAGCGTAGTGCTGTCTCGTGTAGTAGCGATTGTCCAATCAGCAGTTTCAATAAGTATATTATTTGATGGGTGGGATATACCATTCGATGGGTGGGGTGTATAGTGGGACAGTATCTACAGGAGTTGGGGCTCAAATAAGGGTAAAGACGTCCTTCCTGCGCTCTCATGGGTAAAAAAAAAAAGAAAAAAAATTATGTGGTACATTACATTAAATTTGTATAATTGAGTAAAAGCAGAGCTAGAAACATCGACCCACATAAAAGTGGGAAAAGATGTACACGAAGAAGAAGAGCCATTAGAATCGCCGACAGTATATTTTGTTATATAATCATCGAGATCGTCTACCGTTCCTGAGAAGAGTTGATTCTTTTTAGTAAAATATAAACTTCGTTAGTCATTGAAACGCAGTGTTAAACATTCACAGAAAGACTCACAATCCTTGATTTTTAATCATTGGTTTGCTTTAGTGATGATATAATTGTAGTCTCCGTAGCAAAATGGTAGCGTCCGCGACTCTGAGGCGGCAGGTCGAGGGTTTGCGCCCGTCACGGACTGAGGATAGTAATGGCATACACTCAGGGTAACGATTACATCTGCCAAAACAAGTCCTTCGCAAGAAGGCAACCGTCCCAGCCCTTAGTAGAAAAGGGAGTTCGTGACGTAAAACCGAGACCATAATTGTCAAGGAACCACCACCTTTGCAGGGAACCGTGACGTCATTAACTAGACTCCTTTCCTTTATGCCATCCTTATTTTCTCATATTTTGTTATAAAGAAAATGACATCACGTGGCTTCCGTTAGTATTGCGTCATTGGATCCGCCTCCTTTAGTGTTCCCGATAACGCCTTTAATTGACCTCATATAAAAATAGACTATAAATAGAGTCATGTATGATGCGCCATTTATCCTAATTTTACCTTTTTAGTATTTTCTGTAGATAACAGCTATGATCCATTTCAAAGATATAAACGCTTTAAGTTTTTAAAGTATGTAGTTCCAGTGATAGCGATGACACATTGAGCTGGACTCACGAGATCGTCAATCTGTAATTATGCTAAATCATCATCTTTGTCTTCAGGTTTTTCCTACTGTCATACTGGGTCGCTAAACTTGACATTCTCTTTACAGGATCTTTTACCTGAACTACAAATATACTCCCCCAATAACAGTCAAAATCTATTATATACTCAGGTGATTATCTGTTAACCATGTCTCTAAACAACATTTTTGTTTTTGTAATAATTCAGTGTCACCAAATAGGTAGTTAAAATAAGAGCAGCATTAGAATTTATTTAAATAGTAAGGGAGATTAATAAATATTCTACACTGAACATATAACATGAAAATAGTTATATCCTTTGGAGCCAGTAATATTAAAAGCTTATTATTACTATTACTATTACTATTATTATTATTATTATTATTATTATTATTATTATTATTATTATTATTATTATTATTATTATTATTATTATTATTATTATTATTATTATTATTATTATTATTATTATTCGCTGCATTATTTACCACTTTGCAGGTGCTAGCTTGACACAGCTTTTATTGCTTAATGAGTTTGTAATTTCTTTTATTGCACACCGTGGCCGAGTGGTAACCTTCGCTATTTTGATTCGTCAGGTCGAGGGTTTGCTGCCTGCCACGATGTGAGATTAGAACGGGCAATCACTCAGGGTAACTTTGACACTTGCCAAAAACTAAAATCCTTCGCAAAAAAGCACTGTCCTAGCCCTTTGTAGAAAAGAGAGCCTGTGACGTAAAAACCGATCACATCACTTCCGTGCAATCTAAGTTGTCATGAAGAATTCACGTCTCTTGACTGCAGCCATTAGCAAGGTTATTCCACCATATGATAATGAATGTCTTAGATTTTAAATTTAAATGTCTTATTTACAAGTTTTACTCAATTTCCAGCAATTAAGATAATTGATTGAGTATCTTTAACATTTTTACACCATGTTGTCTTTCAGCCCTCGCCCCCCCCCAAAAAAAAAATAAACTATTTTTTGGGTCAGGTGCATATTGCAATCTGAAATTTTGTTTCATGATTAATTTTACGCTGTTCAGATATTAAAGTTGTTATAAGCATGATGCTGAGATAATCATATTAGTGGTAAGCAGAGAGCTGTCAGAAATGCTTATGTCATAAAGACAGTTATTCTCTGCCCCGGAACACGTATTGTGATCCGGTTTTACGTCACGGACTCCCTTTATACTTAGGTTAGGACGGTGCCTTCTTGTGAAGAACTTTGGTTTTGGCAGTGCGACCGCTACCCCGAGTGAATGCCCTCTCTAACCTTAGACCACGGCAGGTCTCGAACCGACGTCCTGACGGATCAAAGTCACATGTCTTGCCAACCCAGGCATGGCGGCCACACTCCCGGAACACGTACTGTCCTATAGATAAAGACGTGCACTCGTCACCTAAGATAATACGTGCACTCGTCATCTAAGTAATGATACCGGTATTCCTCTCTTTCATACTCAATTCTCGGTACCAGAGGAAGTACTGTGTTGTCCGACTGTTCATGTATAGCCATGCTGCATAAGTGAAGTGTCTCTTCTCACCTGGTCCTCAGAGATTTTTATGATAAGTTGTTCACACCACTTGTTGAATGAATTGCTTCACGAGTAGGTTTCTGGTGCGATGAATGACGTAAATGCTTATAGATAATTCATTATTAAATGCCCTTTGGACTCATTTTCTGGTTTAATCTTATTAATAGACATGCGTATATTAGGACTGTAATCTCTCTAGTAAGGGGATGGGGGCTATTGGAGCACACACCCATTCACTAGAAAACCTATTCATCCAATCCCTCACACCTCTAAGAGGATATAGGCTCACCACAATCACCTCTCCTGCCACCATTCTGCTTGCGTCATCCACTGTGTAAGTGGGTAAAAGTCTTCCGTTTGGCCTCAACAGGTGTAGTTCTTATTAATGAAGGCTAGTAATAATAGGTATTATGAACGCAATACTCAAGTCATTTGTACATGTAGCTGACAAGTACTCTACAAGATTGTTAAAAGCATTTGCATCTTATGCGGTTATACACTTATTACTCCATGCTATGAGACTTTGATCTGCTGTTGTAGCGTACTTGATATCATCTTGCACTGACTTGTGACCAATGACTTCTGGTTCAGTTCTCCTTGTGTTCAACGTGTTCTTCGTAGATAACATATTGTTGGCATCCGGTTTCACTGTGTCCAGGTTCAGCTCCAACAAGATGCTTTATGAAAGACAGGAATGAGTGTGCAAGTACTTGCTGTGCCATCATACTGCAGATTTTTAGCTGTTGTAATGTTTTAGTTGATATAAGTGTGCATGTGCTTGTTACCAGCAAGGCAAGTTCGGGCGTCCTGATGTTCAACATGTATTTCTTGGATAATAGCATTGTATATATTTGTGTGTGTGTTTGTGTGTGAGCCAGCCTCCTGGCTAATACAGTGGTAACGCACTAGCCTCGCATTCGCGAGGTCGACGGATCGCGCCTCATCCAGGCAAGAGAGTTTAAGCTGTTCACTGGGGAAGTTACTGCTGTGGCTGGTCACCACAGTGGGGGATTGAAGCCTGTGCCGGCTGGCGACCGCCCTATGGATCCTCCATGACCCATTCCATCCATCCGTGGGTGGAGAATCTAAAACAACAACAAACGAGAGAGAGAGAGAGAGAGAGAGAGAGAGAGAGAGAGAGAGAGAGAGAGAGAGAGAGAGAGAGAGAGAGAGTCACCAAAATTGTATTTACCTAATTGGGCTTCCGGGAAAGTGTCTTATGGTCTTACCTCCCCGTCTCCTGATGGCTGTCATTTTTTTTACTCTAACAGTTTGCATATCCTTAAAACTGTGAATGCATTTATCATTTATTTTTTCCTCACTGAGCAATATTCAGTGATCAATTATTTTTACACCCAAGAAAATACCTCCTTACAGCCTGCAAAGAAGTTTCTTGTGAAGCTTCAAACTATGACATCTATTTCTTTGACATTTATTGTTCCAATTTTGGTAGATTGATTTGCAGCATATTCATAACAAAAGATTGCCTGCATCTCATGTGCAAATTTGGCGTTAAATATGGTTCTCATGTCAATACCTGCAAAACGATTATTAATTTTATTGTATCCTCATTTATGGATAGTTCTTTATTCTTCTTCTCGGTTTATCTACTCTCTGGCAGAACATCTTCGGTGTGTGTGTGTGTGTGTGTGTGTGTGTGTGTGTGTGTGTGTGTGTGTGTGTGTGTGTGTGTGAGAGTGTGAGTGAGAGATTACCTAATTGTGCTTACGGGAAAGAGCCCAAAGCTCGTATCTTCCCGTCTCCTCATCGGTTCCATTTTATACTTAGTGATACTTATCATACCTGTCCTTAAAACTATGGATTGAGATAGCATTAACTACCTCCTCGCTTAGCCAATTCCAATTATCAACTACTCTTACACTGAAAAAGTATTTCCTTATATCCTGCAAAGAAGTTTTCTTACGAAAATTCAAACTATGTGCGTGTGTGCGTTCGTACGCGTTAACGAGTAGATGAAACGCAAATCATATATGGCAGGGGCAAATTTTTTTTTAATGTTCTCACACATAATAACGTGTTTTTTCGATCATTGTAGATGCCTATATAGCTGGGATTTGAATTAAATGCGAAAAGAAAACACCTATGACCAAAGACACACACAAATGCACTTGCAACCACACACTCACTTATGAGACCTTCCACTAACTAGAATTACTGGCGTTCCTTGCAGTATTATTTCTACAATATTTAAAAATAGTGTCATTTGGAAGAGTAAATAAAATTAACACAAACATTCAGTAATATGTACTCATACCCTAGTTTCAGAAGTTAGCTGAGAGGTTGCTCTCTTTTATGCCATCGATGGTAAAGTTTGCAGCACCTTAGCAGTTTGATTTTGCGTTCTAGGTTTGAATCCCGGCTAGGGACAATGTATATGTGTGTGTGTGTGATCTTAGTGGAGCCACTGGTCATTTCAAGCGGAAAAAGGTGGTACAATCCATCATCCAAATTAATGCTAATAAGTTCTCTATGGGACATGTAGTCGCCGTGGCTCAAGCGGTAGCGTCTGCGACTCTGAAGCGTCAGGTCGAGGGTTCGCGCCCCGTCACGGTCTGAGGATAGCAAGGGCATGCACTCAGGGTAACGATTACATCTGCAAAACAAGTCCTTCGTAAGAAGACAACCGTTTTAGTCTTGGTAGAAAAGGGAGTCCGTGACGTAAAACCGGAACAACAACAACAACAAGTTTTCTATGGGACAGTGGAACACTGATATGATAGATAAATCTATCTCTATTCACGAGCCATTTTCCCCTTATAAGGGGGGTGGCTGAGTCAAGGCAGAATACTTTGACTCTGGATAGAGAAAATAGAGGAAGAGATTACCAGTCCCCTAGCTCTACCCCATTTAGTCGACTCTTACTACACCCAGGGGAACACGGAGGAAGTATTCTAGTCCACCTCCCTCAGGGAAGTAGCTTGCCATTGGGGTTAGTTAAATTGGCTATTTGTGTCTAAAAGGAAAAAAAAAAACAACACCACCACCATCAAAAAAATCCGATAGTAGTTAAAATACTCCAACTACCCAAAAAGTCCGAAAATGATGTAACATTTTTGCAATCTCTTAAAAATCGTAACACTACACTTACCAAGCATTCCTCATTTCTTGGTGTGCCATTTTAAGCAAGATTGCTACCCTAATAGGTCTTTGGGAACACTACATTTTAGCGGGCCATACCAACGTTCCAAACCTACCAATAGATGGCGATAGGCTGACTAGAGAACTGGCGGATGAACACACAACAAAAATGGTGAAAAATAGGCATATGAAACAATTTTTTACTATCCTAACTAAAAATACTTACCTAACTTCTTAGCCAGGGGGCCTTCGCCCCCCTGGGACCCCCCATCTTATTATCCTAACTAAAAATGCTTACATAACCTTCAGTCGAACTACTTACTTGAGTGGAGGGATGAGGCCGTTGAGCGGCATGGCCCGCTAAACTGTAAACTGCCCGGTCTTTGGAAGTACCATCTTGATCAGGCATTCTCCTTTATTTGTAAGGATACATTTAGGTAGATGGTATCCATATTTGAAGTCTAGGGACACAGTCACTTTATATTCAAGTGTTCTTTTGCATGAAATTCTAAGCCCTGATTAAACTGATATCCCTACACAATACACAGGCAATTTTAGCTAGGTTAAATGATAGAAAACTGTAAAATATAAAGTATTCTCGTATGGTTATGCTTAAAGATTTTTTTTTATTTTTCAGAAAATGTAAATTGAAACATCACTGTTTATATATAATGCTTCATAATAAAAGTTATGACACTGTTTTAATCACTTTCAGCTAATTAAAGCTATCTTTACTCCTAACAGTTCCGGTGCCTAGTAAATATAGTTTATTTTCTCGAACACAGATCCTAGCAAGAGCCCATTATAGTAAAGCTACATAAATAAGTACATTTTGATATTATTAATGGATTATATTTTTAAAAGTTAATTAGAAGCATTTTGGTTCAAGAAATTAAATTCATATTATTTCAACCACTACAAGAAAGCTAACACACTTCCCATCACAGACCACCCTCCCACTTTTTTATAACTGATGGAAGCCCCGCCCACTTTTTCATTTTCAAAATGTCAAGGTGGTTCCAAATCACCAAACAACTGTCGACTTATATGCACCCATTCAATAGGATTGACAGCTTTGTATTTTTTCGTTCTCAAAAGTATTAATATAATTTCGTAGGTTTATTTAGGCTTTTGCTCGTGACTGAAATACACATATGCATAGATCAATGAATTAAAACACAAATATTCATTGGGAAGGTGCGAATGTGATAGGTGATCGCGATATGAAATATAAATTGACACCCGTCTGGCAACACTTTTATTATAGTAATTTATTGTTGTCAAAATCTTGACTAACCTACTTCTGAGCTATACTGGAAGACTTTTCTTAATTGTAAAAATCAATGTTCCTGTTTTACGTCACGGACTCCATTTTCAACCAAGGGCTAGAACGATTGCCTTCTTGCTAAGTACTTGTTTTGGCAGATGTAATCGTTACCTTGAGTGCATGCCCTTGCTAACCTCAGACCTTTACGGGGCCCGAACCCTCGACCTGACGCCTCAGAGTCGCGGACGCTACCGCTTGAGCCACGATGACTACAATTGTAAGAATTAATATTCATAATAAATAATACGTTAATAACGGCAATTATGATTTTGATATTAATACCATAGTATTTTCAATTTTCATAAGTTCTCCCGACACAATCGCCATCCATAAAGACTTTAGAGAAAAATGTTAATTTGATACAAACCACAGCTATTACACAGCCCCGACAGAATAATTCCTCAAGATAAACCGTCAACAAACCATACTGTGATAATAATAATAATAATAATAATAATAATAATAATAATAATAATAATAATAATAATTATTATTATTATTATTATTATTATTATTATTATTATTATTATTATTATTATTATTATTATTATTATTATTATTATTATTATTATCAAGTACTAACACATATTTCATTAACTGCATTGTCACCTAAAATATTTGATTAGGCCAGAGGTCAACCAATGATCTGGGGGCAGGGCTGATTAGATAAGCAGGTTCCAATACACATGAGTCTGATACGCCTATAATCAGTTCTTTATCTTTTGTTATGGTATTAAACACTTTCAGTACCATGGCACTAGCCGCCTATTGCGATCCTACAGTTGAAGTTTTTTTTTCTCATGCCTACTTCTACACCGAATATTCTGGCGTATTCGTTTCGCATATCTTATTATTCCTTCACTTGGCTCGCCCCCCCTTTGCAGGGGTGATGAGACCATGTGTATATGTATGTATATATGTACCTTTGACAAGTCGCAATGCCTCCCCATCTCCATTTCACTTTACTTTCTTGGTGCCAGGGCCCGATGAAGGCCGTATTCTTTAAACAGTCTCGCTGTCACACCCAAAATATCTAAGCTCATAGGTTCGAGCAGGGTGTATTAGTGACCATTAGGTGTGTGAGGTTAGTGATGAAATGGTAATCAGGAAACCAGAGGTTTTGACAGTGCTACTGGTGTATGTGTCGAGCTGGGACTTTCTAAGGATCTTATTTTCTATTTCTAACGTTAAATGCTTAAGATTTAAGTTTTATATTATGTAATTTGCAGAGAGAGAGAGAGAGAGAGAGAGAGAGAGAGAGAGAGAGAGAGAGAGAGAGAGAGAGAGAGAGAGAGAGAGAGTCTTTGGAAATTCCACCACTGCATGATCTGAGACAAATGCTCATGTCCATATTTTGTTCCTGATATTAATTCACAAAGCTTTTAAATCAGTTCACATTTTATCTCATCGACACTTAACTATGAAGAGGAGAGTGCCAGGAGGGGGTGAGTGCCAGGAGGGGGCGAGTGCCAGGAGGGGGCGAGTGCCAGGAGGGGGCGAGTGCCAGGAGGGGGAGAGTGCCAGGAGGGGCCGAGTGCCAGGAGGGGGCGAGTGCCAAGAGCTGTCACTTCCTCGAACAGGTTATTTACCACGTGTTAAAATGTATCAAGGTTTTTGATAGTGAAAAAGAGATGGAAGATAATCGATAAGGTTGAAGAACTCTTTCTCTTGCAGTATAGAAAGGAGGAAATGAAGCTCTATTCTATATCTGAAGATTGACTGAGGTTGTGTTTTATTTTTATGTTACCTGTGACGTAAATGGGAACTTATGGGAAGGAGAACTCTTGTTGGTACGAATTGATTTATCCGGCATTGATGCTTCAATCTGACGTCATAGTAAGTTTTTTTTCTCTTGGTGAAAAATTCTATAATTAAAATATATAGTAATCTTTCTCGCATTTTGGTGATAATCAGAAGCTCTCGTTCATGCCAGACTAATCTCCGATATTATCATTGAAATGTTCTTACAGAGAAGAGAGTCTGCTTTCTGTTTTAGGAAGTTAAAAGCTTGTATTATGTCTGTTTCTGTTGTAGAAGAGCAGTCTCATTTCTAGCAATATTGTTAGCTCAAGTGCAAGTAGTTACGTGTTCGGAGCAATCTTGTACAATAATTAATATCTTCAAAGTATGGGCCCATGGGCCACATCCGACACACAGCAATTTGAAATTATATTTGTGATTACCTAATTGTGATTACCTAATTGTGTTTACGGGAAAGAGCCCAAAGCTCGTATCTTCCCGTCTCCTGATCGGTTCCATTTTAGACTTAGTGATACTTATCATACCTGTCCTTAAAACTATTGATTGAGATAGCATTAACTACCTCCTCGCTTAGCGAATTCCAATTATCAACTACTCTTACACTGAAAAAGTATTTCCTTACATCCTGCAAAGAAGTTTTCTTACGAAGCTTCAAACTATGACCTCTAGTTCTAGAGCCAGCCATATCAAAATATTGATCCCTATCCACTCTATCATAACAATGAAGGAATTTAAAGACTGTCACCATATCCCCCCTCACTCTTCTAGCTTCCAGTGATGGTAAGTCTAATGCTCTCAGCCTCTCATCATAACTGAGATTGCGTATTTCTGGCACCAGTTTCGTGGCATGTCTTTGAACTTTTTCAAGCTTAGCTATGTGCTTTTTCAAGTGCGGATTCCAAAAGGGGGCTGCATATTCGAGTTTTGACCTCACATAGGTTACATAAATATTTCTGAACATTTCCTTGTCCATGTGCCTGAAGGCTACCCTTACATTTGATAAGAATGCATATGCTGCCCTTACTATGCCATTTATATGTATTTCTGGAGACAAATCTGCCAGTATCTTTACTCCTAGATCTCTCTCATTTTCTGTCTCTTGAAGTTGTACTCCAGCCACCGAGTAGTCAAGCTTGGGCCTTCTTGCACTTGTACCCATTCTCATTACCTTACATTTTGAAGTATTGAATTTCATTAGCCACTTTTCTGACCACTCATGCAGATTATTTAGATCCTCCTGAAGTTCTCTACCATTGTTCTCGTTTTTTACTTTCTTCACAATCTTTGCATCATCTGCAAACATATTCATGAATGAATTTACAGACTCTGGTAGGTCATTTACATATACAAGGAACAAAAGTGGCCCTAAAACTGAACCCTGTGGAACTCCACTACTAACTCTTCTCCATTCAGACACTGAGTGTCTTACTCTAACCCTCTGTTCCCTTCCTTCTAAGTAAGTTTTTATCCATTCCAAAACATTTCCACCTATTTTAGCCATTGATTGCAGCTTCCTAATAAGTCTCCCATGTGGAACAGTGTCAAACGCTTTCTGGAAGTCTAGGAATATGCAATCTGCCCAGCCCTCTCTTTCCTGTAAGATTTGGCTTACCTCATCATAAAATTCTAATAAGTTTGTTACTGTTGATCTACCTTCTCTGAAGCCAAGTTGCCTCACTGACAAAAAGTTGAAGGATTCCAAGTGAAGAGAGATATGTTTCCTTAGTAGTTTCTCCATAACTTTGCAAACTATGCTGGTCAAGGAAACTGGTCTATAGTTCAGAGCCGTATCCCTCCTTCCCTTTTTGAAGATAGGTATCACATTTGCTTGTTTCCAGCATCTTGGAATCTCCCCCGACTCCAGTGACTCCTTAAATATGATACTTAGTGCCACTGATATTGTGTTTGCGCATTTTTTAAGCACATGAGGGGATATGTCATCAGGACCTGTAGCTTTATGAACATCTAAATCCATCAGCGCTTTGCATACCTCTGTGGCTGTAAGGTTGATGTTCTCTAATACCGGCCCTTGAGCTTCTATCACTGCAATCTGAGGGGGTGGGGTATTTTCTACTGTAAATACTGACTGAAACTCCTTGTTCAGTTCTTTGCAGATCTCTTCATCCGTCTCAGTGATGCTTCCATCCGCTCTCTTTAGCCTTCAAACCTGTTCTTTTACCTTCAGTTTTCCTCTGATAAAGCTGTAGAAAAGCTTGGGATTTTCTTTAGCCTTCCTGGTGATGTCCCTCTCATAGTCTCTCTCTGCCTCTCTCCTTTTACTTAGGTAGTCATTTCTTGCTCTTTTGTAGGTTTGCCAGGCATTTATGTTTTTTCTCCTCCTATACCTTTTCCAGCATTTGTCTCTCCACTCCTTAGCTCTTTTACACCCATTATCGAACCATTTCTCTCTGGCATGAATTACACCTACTTTGGTGAAAGGTATGCAGCAATCTACTATCTTCCCATATTTCTCACAAAAAATGTCATACATTTCTTGTACAGATTTGTTGTAAAATAAGGTTCTCCAGTCAATAACTGCAAAAAGCTCATTCATTTTGATGTAATCTCCTTTCGGATAGTTCCTCCTCATGTCCTCAGTGCCTCTACTCTCAGGAAGAATATCTTCAATGATATACTCCATCAACAACACACAGTGGTCACTCTTTCCAATTGGTGGTTCATACTCAATTTTTTCAATATCCAACACATTATCTGTGAACACTAGATCAAGTAGTGATGGCTCATCCCCACCCCTGGCCCTTGTTGGTTCCATTACATGTTAGTGTAGGAAATTCCCTTGTACGCAATCTAGGAATCTTGCCCCAAATGAGTCCTCACCACTGTGTGGGTCAAGACTTATCCAATCTATCTCTTTATGATTAAAGTCTCCCATAATCAAAATCCTACATTTTTTTTCCCGTGCCATGTTAACAACTGAGTTTATGACTTCAATAGTACCTATATGACTTTCCTCATAAACTTCAAGCCTATTTTGGTTCCTTGGTGGGTTGTATACAACAGTTATTATAATGCTCTCTGACCCAGTATTTATGTGAGCAACAAGAAATTCCTTGAACTCACTTTCTATAGCCAAGTTTATTTCTTCGACTTGAATCCTTTCACTTATGAGCAGTGCTATCCCTCCACCAGTCCTCTCAGATCTTTCAACCCTTAGTATTCTGAAACCCTTAGGAAAAACTGTGACACTGTTTATGTCCTCACTCAACTTACTCTCTGTAATTGCTACTATATCTGCCTTACTGTTGTGAATCCTATCTTTTAATTCCACTGCCTTACCAGCTAATCCATCAGCATTTGTGTATAACAATCTTAATGAGGCCCCATCCCCTGATCTTCTGTCATTATCTTCTTTATCTCCCCTTTGTCTGGAAGAACTCTGTAATGAAAATTTTTCTTCTCTTCTTCATTTCTTTCATCATTTAACCTTCTTGCCTCTTGCAACAAGTTTTTGATCTTTCCCATCTCTTCCTGTGTTCTGTATTGTCTAATGAACACTTCTTTGAATTCTTGAAGGTCATTTAGACTTTTTTTCCTCAACAATATTTTCCTACATGTTTCCCCTCTCTCAAAGGTTACTTTCGTTGGTCTCGGCTTTCCTTCCCTCGAATATTTACCTAGTTGGTGTATGTTTACAATATCCTCAGGACCACATACTACTCCAAGCTTTCTTATCAGGTCTACAACCCTAGCTTTATTTTCTTCAAGTCTCCCCTGCCATGTTGGCTCCTGGGACTCGCTTATGCCTGAGATTACCACTGTCTTCTCCTTATCAAGTGCCTGTCTGATGAGTGGGTTTGCCCTTTCCATCACAACGTCTTTCATTTTTTCGATTACTATCTCTTTATAGTCAACTGTTTGTATGTTTTCCAGTGCCACCACCTTTACAGCCTCTTTTACTGCCACATTCCCCTTTAGTGCATCAGCAAAGGAAGTTTTCATGGCATCATTTTCCATATTCAGCTCCTGGAACTCTTTTCTGAACTGTTCAATGTTTTCCTTAATCTGGACATTCCAAGCAGCAATCTCGTCTCTCTCAGAAGAGAGCAGTGAACTAACATCTAATTCCTTTAGGTTGTCATTCAGCTGTTTGTTTTTATCTTCTTGTTTAGAAAGTCTAGATTCTAGTTGACTCTTTTCCCCTTCCAGCTTCTTTATTCTTTTTTCTAGTTCCTTTCTCTCCTGCCCTTGTGCTTTATTTGCTTCCTCCAAAGATCTTATTTGCTCTCTGAGTGTTTCATTCTCTTTCATTTCTCCATCCATATTCTGAATTTTATCATCAAGGCTTATAACCATTTTCTCTAAATTCTTGATTTTCTGTTTGAGTCTCCTAATGGCTACCCCTCCTACCGACCCATGGATGGGAGAGGTTTGGGACAGAGATGGCGTCATTTTTATGTTCTCCCTCTCACAGAATATAGGAAGAAGGCGAGAAAGAGGAAAAAAAAAAAAGAGAAAAACTTTTAATTAAGCTTCACACCGAATTTGTGTATGAATGTACGCGTTCATGAGTGCTTGTGTGTAACTACCTAATTGTGTATAAGGAAAACAGCCACATGCTCATAACTCCCCGTCTCCTGGTCTGTTCCAGTTATATTCTCAATTATACTTATCATAGTTATTAGAGAAGAAGGACTAATGAGGGAAAGATTTTATTTATTTGACCATAAATTATTTTCAAAACTTATTATTCACATTCCTCTACATTACCTACCTGCAACAATACCTCAAATGCTTGCTTCTATTCAGCCACTAATGCAATCACCTGCTCATTACACCATTCACTACCTTTCCTTTTACTTCCACCAGTTAGTCTCCTTCCACACATTGCCTCGGCACACTTCATAACTTCCTCCTTGAAACAGCCCAATTCTTCTTTCACTCCCTCCTCCACTTTCTCTTTCACTACACTCCACAAATTTCTCAGACAAGCCTTATACTCACAATCTTTCTCTGCTGGCTAGTACAGTGGTAACGCGCTGGCTTCGCATTCACGAGGTCGAAAGATCGGTCCCCGTCCAAGACCGAGAGTTTAAGCTGTTTACTGGCAGGAACTGCTGTGGGTGGACATCACAGTGGGGGTTGGGGCTTGTCCTGGCTGACGAATACCCATTGTAAAATGGAAATAAAGTTTATTATTATTATTATTATTATTCTTATACAATTTCATTCACTTTTAGCAACTCTCTTCCTCGCTCGCTTCTCTCCACTAAATAATGATCAGATATTGCACCACTAGCTCTTTTCAGTACATTCACATCCAATCCTCTTTCAGTCACCCTCATGTCCATCACAACATAATCCATTAATTCTCAGTCAACTACTCTTCCATTATCTCCTCTGACCCATGTATACGGGAAGATACGAGCTTTGGGCTCTTTCCCGTAAACACAATTAGGTAATCACAATTAGGTAATCACATCCTTCTTTTTATATACAGTATTAGCAATCAACACCTTTGTCTCAATACACATTTCTATCATTTTCTCTCCACTCTCATTCCTACCAGGTACTCCATACTTCCCAATTACACCATCCACAGGCTCATTCCCTACTCTAGCATTCAAATCTCCCATCAACACCACATTCACATTTATTCCCAAGTTTTCCAAAGACTCGTTCAATTTCATCCAAAATTCTTCTCTTCCTTCCTCACTTCTTTCACTGCCAGGGTCATATGCGCATCGAAGCCTCATTTTAGCCACTATTATTTGAGATGATACTTCCTTCCATTCCACCACACACTTATTTATCTCTTCACTTATCAACAGAGCCACTCCCTCTCTCAACTCCAGACACTCTACCTACCACACTCACAAATGCACCTCACCAGTACCTCTTATCTTAGTTTTACTCAGTGCAAGTACAACCATCTTTCTCTCCACAAAAATACTCCCTATCACCTCACTCTCAATTTCATTTACACCACAACCACGCACATTCAGAGACCCAATTACTAAGGCTCTGGCTGGATCTCTCTTGCCAGAATACCCCTGCATTTCCTGGATCTCATTAGGACTAAAAATGCAGAGGTTAGGATACCCATTCCTCCTGCTTCGCCCCATTTAGTAGACTTTTACGACATGCAGGGGAACACGGAGGAAGTATTCTTAACCCCTCCCTCAGGGGGGACAAACCACATCGAAAGCATTGAATTTTCGTCTTCTCCAGGTTTGTGTTCAACTTTAGGTCTACAGTGCAAATCTCTGAATGCTGCTGCCCAGTGTGACCATGATTTATTCAAGCATGAAAGAAACGTATAAAGGCAAATCAAAGCTTTTTTTTATTATTATCAGTGTTAATAATGATGGTGCATGAATATTTAAATGCTAACATTCGTCGTCGTTTCATGTATTTCTACTTTTGTAATATTACAGTTGATATCATTGCGATAATTAAATTTTTTTGTTCTTTTATCAATAGGTAGGTTGCTTTACAATAGTAGGCATTTCCTTTACTAATTCTCAAGAAATGCTTCTCAGGAACAACTAAAGACGTTTTATTACAAAAAATACTTAAGGTAATAAAAAAATAAAACTAATTTTGCAAAAGTATCATTTTATTGAATAAATTATGTAATATACAACCATAAAAAAATGAATATACTATATGTGTGATACTCAAATGCAGAAAGACTTGAATTTTTCCCATATCAAAATACTGTGTGATATAAATAAGATCAGTCTGAATTTTTCTCAAGTAATACTTGCAGTACTCTACGAATTGCATAGGAATTAAGACTTAATGGACTTATGTAGTAATACATAGATTCACAAATATGATAAAATGCAGTGATGAGTTCTCAATATATGGGTGTTTCTTTAATGTTTATCAAAAATAAAAAAAATCTTCTTTTAATATAAAGACTTGGTCTTTTGTTAAAGGACTGCATACCTGATTTACAAAAAAATGACCTATAACAATGTTCAAGATGAGGAAGAAAAAAAGACCACTAAAACTAACTATTGAAGAATGTGTAGGGAATGACATACAAGAACAATAATTAGACTTACTATTTATACATACATAGGTTTTGACTAGATAAACACTGATGACATTACAAGACTGACATAAATATACATGAATATGTACAAAATATATATACATCTTTTGTAACAACTAAACAAGATGTGCAACCAGAAAGAGAAAAACAGAGAATGGAATGGTAGAGTGAACAAAAGGTTGTTACTCTAATTTTATTATTAATATATATATATATATATATATATATATATATATATATATATATATATATATATATATATATATATATATATATATATATATATATATATATATATATATATATATATATATATATATATATATATATATATATATATATATATATATATATATATATATATATATATATATATATATATATATATATATATATATATATATATATATATATATATATATATATATATATATATATATAATTTTCCTAAATATTAGACAAGTCATGGTAGAGCATTATTAAATAAGGATGTTCAATCTCTGTCAATGAATAATAGTCTTAAAAGAGATTTAAAAACCATAGAAGTATAAATTTGGGAACTCTGTCAGCTGTTAAGTAGCATGATAGAGGTCAGAACTTTGTAGCATATATTTTATCTGGTACATGACAATCTACAATATTTTGAAATTGGTTATTTTAGTACAATAATAAAAGTAAGGCTTTAGCTTATTAATATTAATTAAATGGCAGTGGTAATGGTTTATCCATAATGAGCGTGGAACTGAGCTGGCTAAGTTAGAGCATCATGAAAGCTGAATTATCTCCAAATTAAGTACACCTTCTTTGCAATACATCCAAAAGCAGAATTACTCAATTAATATACACAGAACTAAATTATATATATTCATGAGAGTAAAGAAAAATTTACCATCATCGTTTCCTCTTTGAGTAAACTATTAACCAAAAATATAGTTGCATCAATCCAGACAGTTATGTACTGTACATGGTATTTACAATAGTTGAGTAATTAAAAGAAATTATATTTGTATTGGATTTTATAAAATTGTAACTTACCAATATATAAATATCCATACCAATTGATGCACTGTACTTTATATGAATTAGATTTGCACATGCTTTTTATAAATGAGGGTACCACCATAGCGTAAGTGGTAGAGTGCTTAACTCGGGATGCGATAGGCTCATGTTTGACCCCACGGTGGGGTGACAGGAAAGGCTTCCAGCCTTAATTCCCCAGTTTCAACCCATCTGTGTCTATCTCCAAGTGGGGACTAACAGTAACACAGCAAAAAAAAGATGCTTTTTATAAGTGACATGATAAGGGCGAATAGTGCTAAAAAATGTAAGCCTTGACCCCTGCTTTAATTATTATATAAAAATAAGGAATATTACTATTTACAGTAGTCACTAAGAAGGTATGTTAGTAAAAGGGAGAACCTAAGGTATCAGATTTAGCATAGAGAAAAAAATAGAGGACTTTGCATAAGTGCTGGCAGTCTTGTTTTCTACAGGCAGTGAAGTGTATCCCAAGATACATAGGTTTGAGCTTATTAACATTCACAGTGGACAAGAATTATTGGCAGTGGAAATTGTGACGTGATTATCACTGTAACCATGTTCAAACTTGACAAAATAATGTAATAAAGTGATTCACACCACATATGTACAAAAGCGCATGCATACCTTTTATTTGGGAGGAATTGCATTTGACAGTGAAAGCTGGCAAAGACTAGCTTTTCAAAAGTTCGACATTGTGAAACTGTACCATAACCTTTACAAGAAATAGTTTAAATTTATTTATCAAACACTCAAGCAATACAAACTCACCGACTAAGTCAGTACGAGGCAAGTAGTGAGGTAATTGACATAACAGTAACTTGATGGTGGCAGGCTAATATAAAAGCACACACACAAACACACACACACACACACATTATATATATATATATATATATATATATATATATATATATATATATATATATATATATATATATATATATATATATATATATATATATATATATATATATATATATATATATATATATATATATATATATATATATATATATATATATATATATATATATATATATATATATATATATATATATATATATATATATATATATATATATATATATATATATATATATATATATATATATATATATATATATATATATATATATATATATATATATATATATATATATATATATATATATCATCATCATCTGGAAGAATACAGATTTATAAAAAGGCTCACAATAACTTAAAAAGAGGTCATTGATAATGTAATTCTACATACATACATGCATGCAAACAACTCACACTCTCTCACATGCACGTTAAAAGCCTGTGAATCTTGAGAATATGATGGCAAAACTGTACGGAAAAACAGAGTAGTATTGTACTCTTTTCTTTTTTTCTTTGTGTCCATATACTTAATATATCAGGAAGAAATAATAATATGCTCAGAGATCGCAAGTACCTAGTAGAGTATTTCAAACAGAAAAACTCATATGTCACTTTACTACAATACAATAAAAAGACATGGAACAATAATCATTGCCTCGTCAGTGGTTTTGCCTCTCTAATAGTGAATTAAATTGTAACATGTCATACTAAAATATTGGCTACCGTGGATGAGCGGAAACGCTTTTGACTTTGATTCGTCAGTACGAGTGTTTGTGGCTCGCCACGGTCTGAGGTTAGGAAGGGCATTCACTCAGGGTTATGGTCACACTTGCCAAAACCCAAGTCCTACACAAGAAGGCACCATCCTAGCCCTTGGTATAAAAAGGGAGTCTGTGACATAAAACCGATCATATATCATACCAAGATATTCATCTCTTCTGATACATATACTGTATAGGTAAAAAATTAGGCAATGCACAGTACTGTACTAGTCTACAATATTCATCCGTTTAAAACTTCTTCCCTAGTTTAATATGCTGGAAGCCATACAAATACCTTAGAAGAGAAAATTAAAACAGCTGTAGAAATCAAAAGTGCATTGATTTCTTTTACCATTCTAACACACAACAGATTTTACATCTACCAATATAATTTAAAGAAATACTATTGCACATAGTGCAAATACTTTCTGTAAGCAACACTTTTGATTATTCTATTAATGGTCCTCCATCTAGACATTGGTACATTTTACGTGGGATCTGCTGAGTTAAGAGTACTTTTATCATTAGCGGAGCAATTTCCAGCACTCTTTGGCAGTGTTCTCACTGTATTTAAAAAACAAGAAATGTTCACTTTCACTACTATTAGAAGAATACACATTATAATTGTCATTGAATAACACATCTAACAACTAATTAATAATAAATAGAAAGAACACTGCATTTTGTACATCATACACCATATATATATATATATATATATATATATATATATATATATATATATATATATATATATATATATATATATATATATATATATATATATATATATATATATATATATATATATATATATATATATATATATATATATATATATATATATATATTTATATATATATAACCTGCCCATAGTAATACAAATAGTGAACATTAACTGTTGCCTTATCTGTGCAGGACAGTAAATACCTCTTCCTTGCTTTTATGGTACTCATTAATCAACAATAAATTTAGCCATCATCAAATAAGCAGAGTGTAGCAGACTAGTAAGTCTCAGTTATTAAAAAAAAATCTGAAAAAAATCCTTGAATATTTTTGTATGCAGAGCACATTTCAAGTTTCAAATAAAATCTACAGACATATATGTAGATAGCATGATTAAGTTTGGTCTATTACAGAGTTTCCACACACATACACATGCGCACACACAACAGAAGCTTCATTTTGTGCTTTTGTATGGATCATATGCACCTACATAAGATGCTA
Organism: Halocaridina rubra; assembly: GCA_037179515.1. Classification (NCBI taxonomy): domain Eukaryota; kingdom Metazoa; phylum Arthropoda; class Malacostraca; order Decapoda; family Atyidae; genus Halocaridina; species Halocaridina rubra. The sequence continues at coordinate 101,297 of JAXCGZ010000079.1, read as the reverse complement.
CCCGCTTTACGAAACAGATTATGTACAAAAATCTCTAAAGGTAGATAGCAGATGTGGCCGAACTTTCAGGGAAATTAGAATTAAATATTACCCAAACAAGTCCTTTCAGCCTCTATAAGCTTTTATGCTACAGTCCCAGAAACAATGCAAGTAACTGGAATCAAGTAACTTAGCAAACATCTACTTGAGATTTAGAATACCATCATCCCTGTTTGTACCTAACATCAAACACAAACTTCTATTCAAGTCTCATTTCTATAATAACTGAGATCAAAATATGTTGATCGGTGGGCTGTAGGTCCTTGGGTCTGGGTGTTCCTGATCATCAGCTTTGACAGAAAGGGAGAGAAAAAAATGACAAATCAACTTCAGAGAGCTTTGATTTCAAAGTCATCTTTATATATTCCCTAGTACTGACGAAGTAATACTGAGGGTGAGATTTTAATTCACTTTACATGTACGGTTCTCATTGGCAGTGATGTGTTTTTCTTGTTGAACTCTATGATGGGACAAACTACTGACCATTTTCTTAAATATATCTTGTCTCTGACCACAAGGCTCATTTCTTTACATAATCCTTAGTCAAGTTCCTACTGGAGTTTTTCATAAAATCCAGAGAAGGCTTTACCTCAAAATATTATCTTGCAATTAAATTTCTGGAAGATATGCTTAGCAGAGTATACTTCCACTTAGGTGGCATCTCAACCATCCCTGAGATGAAGCTTTAGTCCTGTGGTGGGATCTGGTGCACACGTACCACAGTATCCACCACATCGCCCTAGAATTCTTTGGTTGTCCTGTTAAGATTCATTCATTAAAAATATGTTTTGTAGTATTTTACAACATGATTTATTAAAATAAAAAAAAGAAGATATACATCCACCTGTATTGAAGAATATCCTACAACATTAATTTATACGTCAAGTACAGTATGTAACATATGTAATTTTATTAAACAATTTCTTTAATAATTACGCCACGCTCAAAGTAAGAGTACAGACATCATCACTAAAGGATATCCCTTTAGAGTATGAAAGCCTAAGTTCCATTATGAAAAACTCCTCCAGTATGAAAAACAGGATTTAATACCTGTGATGAATCTAGCAATCTTGTGTACATATCACCAACGCAAAATTTGCTGTTCAAAGGCAAACCCATTAAATAATAAATCATTGAGGGCTACTGCCAATTTTTCAAAAGAAGTACGGTAATCATTATCATACTAAAATATATATATATAAATCAGTAGTAATCTAGATTTTCATTTCTCAATGTTAAGAAAATCATTCTTAACTGTAGGACTGAATATAATGCAGTTTTAACTGATTTTCACAATGGCTATCAAATATATTTCACGTGCATAATTTGAATTTCAATCTTTAAAATTATTCTATCACCACAGAATTACAGGTGTCCAAAGCATATGTACGCAATTAGACTACATGTAAGAGAGAAGATACAAAAAAATTAAAAAGCACAATGAATAGTGTCATTTTAGAAATCAGCATAAGCAATGACTTAGCAGTCAAATACCGTGGCCAAACAGTAACGCTCGGGACTTTGCTTCATCAGGTCAAAGGTTCGCGGCCAGCAATGGTCTAAGGTCAGAAAGGGCATTCACTCAGGGTAATGGTCACACTTGCCAAAACCAATGTCCTTTGCAAAAGGAAACCGTTCTTGCCCTTAGCAGAAAAGGGAGTCCGTGATGTAACACCGATCAATGTCGTAGCAGTCAAATGTTAAAATCCAACTAATGTTGAAGAAAGCATGGTTGCACATTTAATTTTATCCTGTTCTGAAATAAATTGGGGGAAGTTGTACTTACATCTAACCTGTTTATCCAGTGTACAGCATTACTGCCTTTTCTTAACCAATTTGTTCTTGAAGAAACTGCAAGTGCAGTGCCTGCAAGATTTATTGAGAAGGCTCCTTGTGGGCATTCTGCAGCACTAAAACAGTCTCCTGCTTCTCCGTATCTGATTAAAGCTCCTTCTAAAGCTCTTGCAAAGGTAAAATCTGCGGCTGTAATCAAGTAAACGTCTTATTGATACCCAAAACAAATATACTACAAGAGCTTTAGTATTTATCACTCTGTGTATATTGGCTTAGGTCACCAATTCTTAACTATAAAAGACAACTCTTTATTAAATGACTTAGAATAACTACCCCACAGAGTATAAAAAGATCAATTATAATCATAGGCCATTACTAAAATAAGAAAAAGATAATATAAACCTCTTTACATACTGTCAACCTGCAGAGTAGTGATATTAATTCTGATTTTGCTAAATGTTGTATAACCTGATCTCCCACTGCGGTCTATATCACAATCACAATCTGGCAGACGCTCCCCAACATGTGGACAGGTATTTGGATTTATCAGTCTGAAATTTCAAAATTAACTTCAGTTTCATGATATTTATTAATTCAAAGCTTGTCTTTCTTAGCTTTATGAGTAAGGTCCTTCTCAACTCTCACCTGATTATTTGCACGTAAATTGCAGAGCAAAAAATTTAAATCTGATTTATAACTTCATTCATAAGTCACAAGTACTATTATTAGTAAAACTTGCAGAATACAGCATAGGAAAATTCAAGAACAAAAATTTAAGAGTATATTTATGGCAGAGCATAATGAGATCATGGTGTAATGCAAAGGTATAAACGATCATGGTTACCTGTTACTTAATATATATGCTAAGACAAATAACATGATACATTATAATGTTACACTTATAAAATACTTTTTATAAAAATAATTAATATTCTAACCAGTTTAAAACCCATATTGGGTATTTTATTTCTGAGAAAATTAAATTAAGTAATACAAAATATAACTCAATATTGTACACGCAAAATTACTATACCCAGTCACAAATTTTGTGCAAAAAAGTACCAAAAACAAAAATACACTCTTTTTGAGAATTTCTGAATATGCAATAAACTCAAAGGAGTTTTGGAAGTGTTTTAGCCGTTTTATTAGAGAAAGGACCCACGAAATCTGTTAATTAGGACATCTATATCCGAGAGTCAAGTATAACTGGCCAATATATGTACAGAGTGTAAAATCTTTAATATTTTTTTTATTAGTATCATGGAATCATTGAACTATGAAAATAATGATAAATACTTAATAACAATACAGAACTAAGAAAATGATGCTATAGAGCTTAAATTAGATTAAACAATATGACTCAAAGATGTTATACTGAACTGTCATTATACATGAAACTCTATTACCATACTGTAATTGTTTCAATAAACTGTACATAATAGTTCGAGTTACTACCACTACACACTAATGCCAATCAGCGGGAACCAATCGTGTCCACAAGTTAACAACCATATTTAATTGGCTTGATTTGGTAAAGTAGTGCATGACCACGTATGTTAAAGGATTCATGAAGGGAATCATGTTAGACAAAACGCCAAATGAGCAAGAACACTTAGTTGTATGAAAATGTGACTGAAATGATGATCAGATACCTGGGTCTGATATAAGTTACTAGGATCAGATGTTGGGAGGTTCAGTGCTTTCAGTTATTCAATAGCAGGATCAAAAGTTATATTTGGCAAATTGTTTAAGAGGAAACCAATCTCCTTGAAGTAGAGAAAAGCTATAAGGAGCTAAATTTAAGTTTATTAAGGTTACCGCACATCCATAAATTTATATAAGGAGTTAGGGCAGCCACTAGGTGTGTTAGAGTGGATTTCAAAGTCCCATTTGCTCCTCTTTCCCCTATAGTAATTACTGATAATGTTCCGTATTCCTTGCACCACTTTACCTGCACCTCTCTCTGGACTTTTAGCCATGAGACAAAGAGATGTAAAATCTCTTAAGAAGGGATCAATTATCCATCATGTGAAAAACATTACCAAGCTTACTCAAAGAATTGTCCAGAATAAAAGTTAGCAAGAGTGGTAAGTGAAATTGCACGTACTAATAAGCTTTCCTGGTCGTCTATCTTGCAGAAAGATAATAAGAAATATGCAAAATCATCACCTAGCAGATAAGCTCAAGCTGAGGTAGGTAGGTAAGGTTGCAAGGAGAGTGTTTCTACAAGCCCTCCAGAAGCTGCATTTCCTGCATAGTAGTCTCTCATTTTACCAGCTATTATAAACTGATGCTTTGAACTATAAGAAAGGTAATGGCTATCCCCTTGTACTGCAATTGAAACTTAGTGATGAACAATGATTTTACATGTTAGTATAAAAGAAATAATGATTTCTCATCTTATTAGCTACAATTATCTCATCCTCCACACTAAATGTACGGTATGTTTTATATAATGTAACTTGATACTAAAGAGGCTTCACAAACATTTTGTTAGATTTCTCAGAACAGAAGTGAAGAAAAAGCTTTAATATCAAAAGGTACATCCTTTTTAAAATAGCCAGTTTTTGCCAGAGCTCCTCTATAAACAATAGAATGGGATATTTAATTATAATAATGTATAATAAAAACCATTGCTCATAAGAGGGTGACAATGGTAACAATCATTACAATCATTTGCAGTTTTTCAACACTCACATTTTATTGTAGAATTCAGCAAAATTGCCCTCTTCACCAGCAGGAAGGGTGAGATATTCCATTGGTTCAGTGGTGTTCATTCCATAACAGAATATACTCATATTTCGACCTCCAACCAGCAGGGAATATTCACCATCCACATATAGTTGATGCGCTTGCCGAGCCTTAGAGTTAGATAGAAATATTGTTAAAACTCATCCACAATAGTGACTTTAATATCTAAAAAATTGCTGTACTAAAAGCTGGTAAAGTGATTTAGTACAGTTTACTTTTTCTCTTCATTTATTTCATGAAGGACTTATTTATGGCTTTGGTAAATTACATCAACTGTTCTGCTTTTCACGAAAATAGGGTAATCTCTAGTCACTTATTGAGTGAAATGAAAGCGACTGATGAGCGTCCATATATTTTGCAGAAGAGGTGCAGTACTAGTTCTTTTACCATACAAAGGCCAATAAATCTTATGGAAATGTAAACAATTTAGATTATAAAATTTACACGTGAGTTAATAGTGCTATGAAACAAAGAGCTACACATATAGAAGGGAAACAAAAGATTTGACCTTATTGAGTGGGAAAAAAAGGAAAGAACTCTTGAGAGCATGAGTATACCTCATATCAATAAAAAAAATGATCTAGAACAACCAATTAATAACTTGTCACCTCAAATATTATCACAGTACAGTACAGTATAATGAAGGAAAAGATAGAAAAATTATACTTGCAAAGCGGAGAAAGAGGTTCCCAAGATTTGAAAGAAATATGAAGCACAGAAGTTTTTAGATTAAATGGGGATTTTAGCACCAACACTTGCATGGATCCATGGCCCAAGAGCCGCATGATAGTCAATATCAAAACAATAAAAGAGCCTACATATACTACAAGTTTATCAAAATACTGCTGTAGGAAATTTTGTGATCAAAAACATACATACAGAGACTTGTCGATTGTTGTATTAGATATCAATGAGCTTTCTGAAGGAAAAGGTGAAAATAATTGGAAAAGTGTACTTTAATCACCATCCATACAGGTGAGTCCTTTTTAATGGTTTCCTTTTTAAGGCTATTTTATCAACATTTTGAATGTTCGTATTTCTTTCATGGAAAATGTCAATGCATTAAATTAATTTGGAAAAAGTAAACCTTGACATGTTGTCCAGTTTTACAAGCAGTGCCTCCTTCCTCATACACTGTTCTACATGTGGCTGTGCAGTGCCATCTTTACCATACCTTTATATCAATCTAATCCATTATTATCAACACCTATTGTCCAATGCAAGAAACTTTGATGCAAGAGCTTTGCAGTTCAGTTGTATCAAAGAAAAGGCAGAAGAGATAAAGAAATAAATAGGGAATACATAGACTGTATGGGATATTTCAATGGTTATAAGTCAGTACTGTATGTAGAATATTCTTAGATGAGTTTACCTAAACAAATATTGTGACCTTTTTAATACTTCAGTGTTAATTTTCTAAGTATACTTTCTTGATTCCTCATGTATGTACCTGGCTTAAATATGAAACCTTTCCCCAATGTGTACTCTAATAATCGAATCCAAACTCTCGCTAGTGTAGCCCAAATTCTTATCATGGTCAAAAAGGGTGTGGTCTGAGAAAAACAAATAACTCGAAGCAGAAACACTATATGATTTATTGTAAAAAAAAACCACTCATACAATAAATATATAATGCAGCTTCACTGCAGCGCAGATCCAGTCTCATTTGCTTCAATAATGCTAATGTAGAAGATTTCTAGCAGTCATAAACAAAATAACACTAAAAGTGAGTGCCATACCTGCTCACAAGAAGTGTAGCCACAAGGATCATTGATACATTTCTGCTTCCTTCGAGGTCTGAGATCCTTGGGGCAATAAGATCGCCGAACTCGTTGTCTGTTTGTGTTAATACAATTAACACTACGCCTTTGACGACCACGTTCACCACACACACCTTGACACTTGAAGGTCACATGAAATATTATGGAATATAACAGAGGCCATTAAAATTTACAGGAAAGCCACAAGAACCTAATGATATCTTCCACTTCTTGAAATAAATAAGGGAGCAATATTGTAATTTCCCTTAAAAGTAAAAAGACAACTGTCAAGCTTTTTTCTTTTTCACAGATTTTAATAGAAGCATAATTAGTGGTATTGGATTACATATGCCAATACAGTACTTCCATTTATTATCTTGCTAGGTAAAGAGTATGTCCATCTCTACAGCATTGAAAAGGTACTTTACTCTTGAGTTGCTCCTGAATAACGTAACTGAGGTTTAACTGGTTTTATTTGGCATTTAAAGAGTATCACAGGCTGTCACTGTTAGATTGTAGCTAAAGATACAAAAATAACTCTTAAAATTAAACCACTGATAGACTAGCTTGTAAGTGTTTTTCTATTAAGTCAGTCTATGTGAGAGTGATCTAACACTGCTTTAAATCCAGCATTTTGAAATAATATTTTGGGGAAATAAGAGAAGTATGGTCTGTCAGGTAGGTGGGTAGCAAACAAATTCATTTATAAGCAGAAACTGTGTGCCTTTATAGTGTGGCTCAATGCGACAAGAATGGAATATTCATACCTCCATCATAACAACCCATCTAATCTACATTTTATTCACTAACTCACCACACTGCTCAACTAACAGCTAAAGGATACTATATAGCGAAACATTGCAAAGACATGAGTTCAGGTTAAAGCCTATAACATTTGTCCCAAGAGTGACTCTCTGGTAAGAGAAAAGTTAAATTTCTTTGAGACAAGTAATGATGTATCAGAAGAGAAAAGGTTCAGTGTTTCAAAAAATTATGAAAAAAATTACAGGCCATACAATAAGTAGAACAATGTGAAGTGATTAAATATGAAATACAGTCTATAATACCATAAAAAATCAGGTAGGTATAATAAATGACTCACATAATAAATAATGTCACTAAATCCACATATATCAGACAGAAGTAAGCAGTATATCAGAGTACGGCAGTAATTAAAAAAAAGGGAAAACAATGCAATTTTAATCAGAGAAAAAGTACCACCACTTGCAACATATATTTAGGGGACCTTGAGACTGATTACATCATTCAAACTACTTTTGCCATGGGCTTCACAGCGGTGTTATATCTCTACCTTATGCTCTTGTCTAATAGTATTTCAGGCCGACTTTAGCATATTGGTGGTTAGAACATGTGATATATATATATATTATATATATATATATATATATATATATATATATATATATAGTATATATATATATATATATATATATATATATATATATATATATATATATATATATATATATATATATATATATAATATATATAATATATATATATATATATATATATATATATATATATATATATATATATATATATATATATATATATATATATATATATATATATATATATTATATATATATATATATATATATATATATATATATATATATATATATATATATATATATATATATATATATATATATATATATATATATATATAAAGTATTAAGCAAAGCATATTATATCGTTATACTCACTTTTTTCCAAGGCTTCACTTTCCAGTAGTAACCAGAAGAGCAAGACCCAAGATTACATTTGCGTGTGTCTTTAGGTCTTTTACTATCTCTACACCCCCGGCCTAGGGGTTGGGGGTCAATCCAGTGGTGAGTATTGACTGCGTGGCATGTCACTTCACGAAATTCAATTCCAGCTCCACACATTTTTGAGCACTGTGCATGCCGAGAGTCAGAGAGCACAAATAATGGCATATTATTGAAGAGCAGTATTGATTTGAAGTAGAAATTAGCAGTATCCAGATTTGCAGAGGAATTCCAATTGGAAATGTGAAGAAAGCCATCCACATCGAGCACATTTTGAAGGTGCCATGAAAAAAAGAAGGAAAGATTAGGTTTCGATTTCAATTCACAACCTTGTAATTTAGCAATGCATATACAGCACTAATTGACCGACTAAAGAGCTAATTTTAGCTTGTAGCTATGGGGTGTCATAAAAATATAAATAAATTTCATTTAATGTGTCTCTAATATATGTTCTAATTTACTCAAGATAATTTAAATATCGCAATAAGTACTCGTGGACATAAACTTAATGTCCTGCATAATAATGATGATAATGCAGTGTATAAATTTATGTAATATATGTATAAATTTATGTAATATATGTATTATAAGTTATAGAACACTTCAGCATAAAATATTAACATTAATACACTTGGAATATAAATTAGTAAGAGGTCTAAACCCAAATGCAACACCTCTGAACAGTATGTACATGTAAAGTTATTATAAAAATATTTTTAAAGGAAGAGATTTGGATAATATTAACAAACCCTGAGGGCTGATGCTGACTGATTAAACAGGGCAAAAGGAATGTATAAACCAAACATACTGTAGTATGTCTTGAGCCTGTAGGAGTAGAAACCGGCTGTAAAAAGATACATAGGTTACCAAATATTTCCAAGGGGAGAAACCTAATTAGATCAATGTGCATCAGATACTAATGAGGGGAAACATGTTTTAAAGCATGCAACTTGAGGAGCTGTAAAGAGATCTAACTCGGAAAAAAGATTCTCTCTATCGGCCAATGAAAGGAAGCCAGAGCCTCTCAACTGGAATTCTACTATTTAACGAAATCAAAATGTGAAGAAGAATAATGTCTGAAAATACCATGGGAGAGTAGAGATTTATTGCAAATGAAACTAGAGCATAATCCAAGGAGAGATTATAGTGCATTATGATCCATCTGCAGAGGCTACAAAGAGCCAAGTTTTAATATGATATGGTTTGATCTTCAGCTAAATTTTATGAGGGACTGGTAGCGCAACTGAACACACAAACAAGCACATAAGCTCGAGAAGAAGCACACAACTAGACAGTGCCCCAGTTGGATGTCAATCAAGAGGCCCATTGCGGAAAACAAAAAATTTTAAACTTTAATAGGACAAATGTAATATCTGAGGGAGGAAACAAGACAAGAGGGGAGAAAGCTATTACTGGAGAATGTAAAGCTGGAATCTGCTTATAATTGAGCTAGGTTTCATTCACTCATTATGCAAGAATATGGCCGACTCACAAGCGAATGAGTCTGATAACAGAGATACAAGTAAAGAGCGTTACATTATATTGTTTTAGGGCCTTATGAAAAAGAGTCCCAATACTATTAATATTATACCTGAGGTGTTTCCATGTGGAACTTTTAAGATTTATGACCTCATCTATTGTTTGCCACTATTACACCAAACATTACTGAAATACTTTTAAGAACTCCAGCAATTTAGTAAAAAGTAATCTCTTCCTGCAAATTATATAGAATTACTCTTAAATCTTCATCTGCTCCTTAGTATCGGGATGTTTGGTGGGTATCTACACTATTCAAAATATCTTATATAATTTTTTTATGTATAGTGCCATCTCTCACAGTTGTAATCAGGATAGTCACAATCAAAAATACATTAACAAAAACTACATAATTTGAATCTCTCAATCAATGATTATGTACTTCAAACATGCTTACGCATGCCATACAGTCACCATAATCAAGCTTATGCCAAAACTATATTCTAAAACCAGGCCATAGGTTTCCATGGTATGCCCTGGTCCCTCAATGAGAGCCTATTGTTATGCACTGATGTTGGTAAATAACAGGGACTCAAACAGTGTATGAATTTTAGTGAGTATATGAAAACCTTGAGTGAGAATAGTCTGAGATGTGATGTTCTATTCCTCCAAAGTAAAATAAAAGTCATCCAATATGGAGAACACACATGAATATACCAAATGCAAATATTCTGTTCTTGGGATAAGGTAACTTGAGCTAGAGACATACCACTAAGACTATCTAGAGTAATTCTATAGAAAATGCCATTACATGTTGTGTCTCAGATGTAGATAAGCCTTAGGAGGTTCCTTAGGGAAAATATTTCAGATTAAGCCTATACACTTCCTGAGGGAATAACATTAAATGGGATAGAGTACATTTCATACAATTGATACTTTCTTCTGAGCTCTCTAAGAACCATTCAATGATATACTTGACAAGACAACGAATACATGCAGTTTCATGCCTGAAATATAAATTAACAATTATATACATAAGAATTTAGATATATACTTATCAAAATAATCATAGAATATGGTAACAGAGTAAAAGGGTCATGCAGTACAATAATTAAGCCAATTATCACAGATATTAAGGATCACATTCTATGATATATGAGGAAAAAACCTGTTGTTACTTCCAGGAAAAATAATACCTGAGGCTGATAGTTTTAAAAATGAGTCAAGTCTTCTTTGGCTTTGTGCATTATCATTTGGATCAGATTAAGCATATAAATGGACTGTTCAGACATATTATTATGCACTAAAAATAGAAAGCAGATACATGTGGACTACTATTACTACTGCTACTCTTCTATAGTATTATTCCTAGTAAGCCATTATTTTCTAAATGTCAGCTAGCATGCACTTAAGGTATCTCCACTTGTCTTATCAAAATAATTTCTCAGTTCGCTCTCATTGATTACATATTCCACTTATCTACTTTTAATCTGTTCTGAAGTACAGCTATTATTTATTTCTTTTTAACGTACTAGAGCTAATCTTATACGATAAGAGTGTCTATTTTTTACCAAACCTAAAAGACGCCTTTACAATATATTCCATCTTATACTTAACTTGAGCAAATTATACATACAAGGGCTATGCTCTTCGGGAATCATAGCACCAGCCACAATGATGTTTAAGGTTATATATTAACTAGGTTCCTCACGGATTTTTTTTTTTTTTTTTGTACTTAAAGAGTTTGGTATTGTGCCCAAGAGCAAATGGGTAAGATTCCTCAAAATTAAAATTATTTTCCCTAAGTTCAAGTCCGTTAGCACTTTTATCTGCTTTTTTCTTACTTAAGGTACTAGCTTTGACTGAAAACATGTTGTCTGTGAGTGCTTGAAGAACTGGTTCCAAGTTCCAATGCTCTATGTGACAGACTTAGAACTGGTACTTTATATCCAAGCACAACAATGGTCAGATGATATTAATGATTTGAAAAACAGATGACAGATAACTATATTCTAAATCGCATTACCTGAGAACACAAAACAATCCAGTAATTAGCAATATTTTCATCATACAATACAAAATGAAAAATCCAAAATGCTCACAAAAAAGAAGCTTCTTACTAATCCACATCTTTATCAATCAGAGAAATAAGCTTTTATCTGAACTAATGTAAAGTTAAAGAAGTCAATGCCTTATGTTAAAGTTGGATAAGTAAAGGTTAAGAGGAAAAAGAGAGTCATATCTGTGCCTGTTCAGTGCCACCCAGTGGATAATACGGTTACTACAGTGCCAGTACACTGCAAATCTGTAGAAACTGGTGTCTCTTTTCTCCAGATAATGTCTCTCATCCGACTCCTACATCATTAAGCCCATCAAAATCAAGTGTTCAGGTTGCAATGGCAATGAAACATGCCCCAAGTTCTCCTCCCGAAGCTACTTCTCGATGTAGCCATTTCAAGAAATGGGCCGCATCCATCAATAAGTAACAACTGACACAACGAATCATTCCTCTTTTGTTATTCTTCTATGAAATGCCAGGATTACCCAAATATCATGGAGAATTACAAAAGTGCTTAGTTAGCGTTTGCCTTTCAGAGGTCTGTGTGATCAAATTGTGGCTTTATCCTACTATGTCCTATTCTTTTAGGGAATAGTCTGTGTATCATCAGGATAAGGATGGTCGACAAGGAGGCAGTTTGATCATATTAATTAGGTTGGATTTCTTTGTGCTGTGTCTACTTCTTACAGCTATTCATAAAGGCATTTTCGAATTTCTCAGCATGACTATCTTTTTGCTAAAGGGGTCTTCTTCATATTCTTTCCTCGTGCAATCCTAGAGGCTCTTTCAATTCTGAGGAATTGAAACACTACTCTTCAAGGCTAAATGGTCAGTTGATTTGGAGACTTCAATGCCTGTAAAGTGCTTTGGGAGTCTAGGGCATCAAAATTCTGCTGGAAATGTTCTCTTTTAACTTTCTAACTTGTTCTACTCTTCTTTCCCTTTTAATCAATTGCAGTCTCCATACATGTTTCAAAAAACCTTGGCCTTTGATAGACATATGGGTGGAACATGTAAGTTCTGGAAATATTCTTACACAAGTGCTGAGTGTAATTTTGACACTGCACAGAAACCCATCATGTGCACTTTTCATTCTTCAAACTTTTTATCCTAGAATTATGCTGCATCAATTGAATATTTCAGCTAATCTGTAAAAGTTGGCTGCTTATTAATCTTAAGTAAAAGTTTTACAACCTCTTATATATTAGTTCAATATTAGTTCTAATTTCTACTGTATGTACAGAACTGCCAAAAGAGAGTGATATTATTAAATGCTAAACAATATTAGTAAACGAACAGTATAAAACTATTTACAGAAAAATTTAAGCATCCAAAAAATGTGCATAAGAAGGCTTAGATTACAGTACAGCAGAATATAAGATAATCATAAATAGTGGAAGAACTGTACCAGGAAAAATACAAAAACTTCTATGAGTTTTATAGAGCTAAAACAAGTTTGCTTGCTCCACATATTTTGCAAATAGATGCCTCTCAGCTAGTATAAGTGTCATTAATTTCTTATAAAAGCGTTGATTTTTCACATTGAGTGTACCAATACTCTCTATCCTAAAAATGCAGTATTACATAAACAGTTAAAGCTTTTCTATATGTCTTTGCAACTACTTTTTATTTTATAGCAAACAATATCATATCCAATATCACTTTCTGAAAATAGTATATCTAACTGGATTATATTATTTCATCAATATGATACATTTTTTACAAAAATATTAAAAAATTTTCCAATCTGCTATTTAAAGAAAATATTACTGCAAAAAGAGGCATTTATTAGATGCGTATTTCCTATATTTTTAGTAGCTTTCTAATTTGAAATTGTTTAGGCCTTGTATATACGTGCGAAAGTAAAAGCAAAAGGATGCTACTCACTGAATAACATTCAGGAAAAAGAGACGAAATCCAAAGCAAAACTGCCTAAGGGGCAACTAGACACAATGCACTACAAATAAGCTTGAAGCTTTTCAACATTTTACAAATACTGGCTATGCACCAAAAAAGTTAAACTTGAATGAAAGCCTCTCCTTGAGGTTACTAAGCTATCAAGTGAGCATATCTAAGCTCTGTTTCATAATTTACAATCTAAATCATTCAAAGCTATTTACATACTGAAGTGATCTCAAGGTACATTACAAATGGAAAGAACCTAATTATAAAGGCTTCATATTTGTACCTCAGACCATGGGCTCGTTACCCATCGATAAGGACAGGGATGCTTATTGCAGCCCCTCTTTCCTCGAGGCTTACCAAGCCCCTCTCGAAGACAGTATTCAGTGTGTACAAGTGTCTCCCCATAATGACCTAGGTTCATGCCAGTATCTACACAGGTGATGTTACGGTATGCCACCCCTCGGTCGCAAGGCTCCGAACACTGAAAGGGATATGGCCATATGCATTACAAAACAGAAATGATATGCATTAAATCAGGTCTGCACAGCTTCAATAGACCACGCTTTTTAAAAATAAATATAGAATTCATGTAGTAAATTGCTATTAAATAGTAAATATGGCATTCTGTATATAAAATCATTCATTGTTATGAAACTTTGACTATTACCATGTAAAAAGATGAGCAGGTCTCAGATACTGCCTATATGAGACCTACTTAAACAGCTGCTGTATTCACTAATGTATACTTAACCAACATTTCTGGTGGGTATAACTATTTTTAGTAATCATACCGAACAGAGACTATAGAACATCTAGAGGAGAGAGTACAATAAATAAAAAGCCGTACTAGTTGCCTTCATATGGACGTTTAATCTGCATTATAGAGTTTCAGTATTTATAACTGCATCTTCAGAATTTAGCTTGTACCAGTTTCCTCTGGATTACAGTTAGTTCAATTATTTTATTTTTATGTCATATGTTAGTGTAAGCTCTTAGTATAAATTTTTATATTGAATAGTATTAAAGCTTTATACTGGGCTTCAATTCATTAAATAAAGCATGTACCGTATATGGTTATAGCAAGTGGGAGGTATGACTAGTGCAATACTTCATGGCATGGTTATCGTTTACTCTCAGGATATATTTAACTGCAATTTTGTAAATCTGTATGAATTCTCATATTCGTACAGTGTTAATTTTTGTATTCTAAAACCTATTTCATTACAGACCTAATCATAAAAATTTTAGTTCTTCCATGAATGGATTATAATACTGATGCATTTCAGGTACTTATCCTGAATTCCAAGTTTTCTTATATTAATAAAAAAAAATAGAAAGCTTGTATTATCAAGTTAAGGATGAATCAAATTAAATCTATAAGTAACCATTTGCCCTGCTTCACTTATGAACACAAATTACAACATAACACTGAGCGAGAAAAGTATTCACTTGCAAGGTGAAATAAATCTGCAGATTGGTGTAGTTAGAACAGCATTAGACCAACTATTGATGTATTTTAACAAACATTTTTCTGTTGGTGTCATTATGCCATGACAAAAGTACTTCTCTAGTACTGACTCTGCTTCACATTGGCTCCCTTGAAAACAGTCAAGAATTCCAGTAAGACGTTCACCACAATGATCAGGTTTATAAGCATAACAGGCACTGAGGTGTAAGCCCCAACTCATGTAGAATCTAGAAAACTGAGCTTTCTTTCTTGCCAAACCATCCTGCCCTCATTCATTTTCCCTCGGTAGGTAAAGTGGGGTCACTCTCACCATCTCCCCCGATATCAGTTGAATCATACCAAGTTACAAAGCTGGGCATCAGTTTTTCCCTACACTTGGAGTACATAGAGATTTGTAAGAGGTCTAGGATAATATTTTGTTGCCTAAATCTCATAGACATTGTGGAGGAGATGGCGAAATACCCCCATTTGCAGAAAAATGACATTATTATAACTCATTCATAAAAGGCTCATTGCTAAGGGAATTATTTCTTAAAATTAGCTCTGGCCCAGAGAGGAAGCCTACTGTTCCTATACTCACCAAGTCAGCCATTATATAAATCTAAGAAGTAATGCTAAATGGGTAAAAGATCAAGATGCCATGCCATGCTCAATAAGCCTGAAAAGTGGATTATTATACAAAACGCATGACTGGAACTCATTTCTGACTATATTCAAGAGTGATCTGATCCTAGGTGCAGAAGAATCATTCCTGGAGACGTACTCGTGCGGAGTGCTTTGAGACAAAAAAAAGTACTATTTTCATTTTTTCAAAGCACAGCAACTATTTTAATGCATAAAGCAGATGCCAGCACTAAGGTTACAACTAGAGCAGAACTTTGGCTGCAGAACCTTGTCATACTCTACCCATCGTCATATTTTACTTGTTTTACAGCAGCGATACATACACTTATTGTTAAAATTATGACAAATATAGACCTATATAAACACATCAATCCCAAAAACCATGAAAACATACCCAAAAAATCATAAAGATCAATACTATATAACACAGGAAAGTCTTCCCAGTGATATTTGATATTCTAAATTACACATACATATGAATTTCAATAATGGATACATGAAAAATATATTACATACCATTATAAAATATTCCACTGCTTACTTTGATAAAATATCACTAAGTCAGTCAATCACCAGATTTTAATGTATTGCAGTAATTGTATGATCTGGTTACAAAGACTTTAATATCTTTTTAATATCCAATCACTGTTTTAAACTAAATAGTAAACTAGTAAACATGGAAGCTTGGAATGTTAGTGACTGAGTCTTCAATAAATCTCTTCAATGCAAAATTTAGAATTGCTTAAACAAAATTTATCATATAAACAAACTTCTGTCTCTAAATAAGTTATCTTTTACATTTTTTATATAAATTATGGATTATTAAAAATAAGTTAACTAATTCACATATCAAGGTTACATGGTAAGTACTGTTATAGCAATTACTGTTGCAAACCTGTACAGTATCATGTAAATGGCAAGAGCAAATACCTTTTGACATGACCTAAATGACAAATGCTCCTGCCATATATATACAGTATTTTAATGGTTTTATTCTTTTCCCAGACAGCTCAACATGACTGAAATGCTTACAATAAGATGGCAAAAGTTTTAAGGGCTAATATCATGGCTACTGGACTCGTAATATAAAATATAAAAAAGATGAAAAAATTCTATAGAGATTGGACAGAGCTCTTCATACATTGCTGAGCTAATTGGGAATACAGAAAACCTTACAATGAGAGGGGGCAGCTCTCCCTGTTTATTAAAGCAGAAGAAGGGGGCTGTGGACCCTGGAACTGGCCGCAATGTGGGGGAACAGATTTCAAAAATAATATAACTTACCAAAGTATTAAAAACTTAGGCGAAGAATTCCAAACTTTGCAAATCATCGTCGAATTGTTATTAAGATAAAATGTGTAAAATAGTAATGAAACTGAGAATGATAGGCTGCATTTCAACTCAAATAATGGCATAAGCATGGCCCAAGAAACAAACAGCATATATATATATATATATATATATATATATATATATATATATATATATATATATATATATATATATATATATATATATATATATATATATATATATATATATATATATATATATATATATATATATATATATATATATATATATATATATATATATATATATATATATATATATATATATATATATATATATATATATATATATATATATATATATATATCTATATATACAGTATATATATATATATATATATATATATATATATATATATATATATATATATATATATATATATATATATATATATATATATATATATATATATATATATATATATATATATATATATATATATATATATATATATATATATATATATATATATATATATATATATATATATATATATATATATATATATATATATACATATATATACAGTATATATATATATATATATATATATATATATATATATATATATATATATATATATATATATATATATATATATATATATATATATATATATATATATATATATACAGTATATATATATATATATATATATATATATATATATATATATACAGTATATATATATATATATATATATATATATATATATATATATATATATATATATATATATATATATATATATATATATATATATATATATATATAGTATATTCATTTTGCTCTAATTCAAAATGTTATTAAGCAAAAATAATATTACGAAGTGCTGTGTCAAATTTTACAGCTTCCTGAAACATAATGCGATATGAATGAAATTGTGAATGCTATATCTATATCTCATCATTACTGAGTGATGAAGGAGATAAATTTATTCTTAACAAAAATATTATATTGACAATCCTCTCATAACAGTTAAACACAAAACGATTTAGAAAAAAGATCATCTAGTTGTTATGAAGTGAGCTAGCCTTCCATAAGAAGGTAGAAACCCAAATGCTTAAATAAACACTGTGAAGTATTATTTGAGTTTCATCCAGGGTTAAAAATATTCATTTTGTTACTTGGAGAAATAGAGTAAAAAAGCTACATTCGTATGTCTGCTATATTCTAGTCTTTTGCCAAAAAACAAACTCAATTTTTGTTATAATGATGTAAAATGTCTTTCAAAACGTGTGTCATATCATGATTAATCACATATCTAAAAGCTTCTGACAAGAAGTTGGAAACTTTTCATGGAACGAAACAAACATATTTGCTGATCTTTTAGAAAAGCTCTGTGATTATGCAATATTTCTTACAGATACTTCCTATATATATATATATATATGCCTGAGTGATAAATGATATTTTTACCAAATACGTAATTTTACTTTATTACATAAGGGAGTCCCCAATTTACGACAAGGTTCCGTTACTGACAGCTGTCAATACTAGAAAATCATTGAAAGTTGGAAAACACCTTAATGAGAACCTAGATCCCTCATAAATGTTAAAAATAAATACTCTAAAACATAGAAAAATAATCTAAGTTCTTAATCTAGGATATAAAAATAGTAAAACTACACTATACAGTATTGCTTACCTTTACTTGTGCAATCTAAGGCATAAAAATAGTAGAAGTACTTCATCCTTAATGATCATCGAGCCCGATCGTACAGGCTAATCCCAGTGAGTGGCCAATGTTCATAGCATTTTCTTCTTTTTCTGAGCATTTTTGTATTTCAACTTTCAGTTCCATGGTGATGGCTTTACTTATCTTCGCAGCACTGCCACTAGAAATATCACCACCACACTTGGGAGACATAGTAAGGTTAATATGAAACAAAACCAATGAGAGATCAGATGAGGACAATAACAATATGGCAGATGAGAGAAAACTGAGCAGTGATTCTTCTTCCTCTTCTATTGCCTCGTGACGACATATTCTTTCAAAACGCTCAACAAACTATTTCACATAAAATCGTATTTACTGCTATGTGTTTGCCAATTTTGTAAAGAACTTGAATATAATCCTTCAGTATAATCAATTTAAACAAATAAATAAATAAAGGCATTAACTTTATAGATACGAATACAGCTGTGCTACTAGCTGTGTATTTGTCCACCATGCTCACAAACTGTTAAGTGCGCGCAGTTTGAATTTACTACACAATCCAGGTTGGTTGAGAAATTTATTTATTAATAATTTATTACTTTATTTTTTGGCCTCTGTCTTAATGGCGGAACATTTTAACTCGGAACGTCGTAAATCGGGGACAAAATGCATAATACTTTATACGTGATCATGTCAGTAAGAGGAAAATCATACTTTAATCTTCAGTTAACAGCTCTGGTCAGTTCAAGCTACTCCACACAAAAAGAGAACTGAAGGCTTGGCTCAGTTATTCTAATTGGTATTCCTTATTTATGCAGATGTTCTTTTGTATACATAAATGTAGCTACTATCTTTACACCAGTGGCATTCAGATTGCAAGAATAATTATTTTCCTAATTATATGGCACACATATTCTTACTTTCTTGTCCTAGCTTTATTAAAACATTCATGATATGAATATTCCGAGACATATCCATGCTTCTTTGCTTATTCTTCTATTTCGGAGACAAAGCAACAGTAATAGCATATCTGCTTATTTCTGATATGCTGCAGCTTTTTGAACAAGATATTCGAATCGCCATTAATTTTAAGACCTATCATACAGTCATCAGTAGCTGGAATATCTCTTCTTCTGTAAGTCCATTCCCATAGTAGTGCAGCCCCATTACTACGGGAGCAAGGCCATTGGAGCATTAGCTTTTGTCAGGGGCATCCAAAATGTCAAGGTAAAGGATGACAATCAATACTAAAAAGACCCAAACCCTGAGAGTCCTCAATTTTCGTAACTCAAAAGCTGTGAAGGCAGATTAAAGCTATAACAGCTACGTAAGCTTCCATCACCTTGGTTTTCTTGCCACTGGCATCAGTTGACTGAGTTGTGTAGTAATGTCTTGCATTTTGGAGACCAACATCAAGCACATGCTTAACAAACACAAGCACAGACGTCTTTATCCTTTGGATATAGTTGTGACAGACCATATCTGGAACAAGGAGAAGTCTTGTGGATCATGCATTTTTTCTATTTAAATATGTATCTATCTAGGCTAACTCAGTATACTGACTCAGTACTATGGATTTATTCTCACTTCAATCAATTAGTCCTTGCTCTGGGAATAAAGAGGTAGAGGCATTTTTCCTCAGGAAGAGTCACTCGGGGAAAGTATTGGGAAGGCTCAATGGCAAGATTCTTTCTCTCCATGTTTCTGAAACATTTCTTATAAAAACCAAAGGTGCCACCATTTCACAATCTTCACCATCCAAATGAAACCAAGCCAGAGATAACATCCTTAGTAGTGCCACAGGAGATTAGGATTAGTGCTTAATCTCAATTCCAGAGGGATAGTTTGGAAAACTTTTGAAGTTCCAGTTTTATTTGGTGATTCTATGTTAATGCAAATCCACTTCAGTGCCATTCAGTCTTCACTAGTCTGTTAGGTTATTAACATAATGTCCTTATTTTTTCCTTAAACATGATTTCTTGGAACCAGTGGTAAAACTAGATTTCCCATCTTCCCTGTACTTCATACACCAGATGTAAATGACTTCATATTCGATAAGTATGGTTGAATTAGTTCTCCAAACACTATGGACTTGTGTTATTTCAAGTATTGTTAATATATATATATATATATATATATATATATATATATATATATATATATATATATATATATATATATATATATATATATATATATATATATATATATATATATATATATATATATATATATATATATATATATATATATATATATATATATATATATATATATATATATATATATATATATATATATATATATATATATATATATATATATATATATATGCACGGACACAAGATTTATTGCACTTCCTGAAGCTTTTCTCACTTCATAATAGATTTAAGTAGATGGACCTCTAGCCCTGGAAGCTTATATCATCCTTTTCTCTTTACTTGGAATGGAAATTTCCTATTTCAGTACTGGTGCTCCTAATCTTACGGTGCTATAAAGTAGCAAAGTGCCCACAAATTCACTACACTATGATACCAATATTTTTTTTCATTTTTATACAACTGGCAGTTAGAATTGGAAATATCCGCAGTAAACTACTTTCTAATTCTGATTCACTTCAATGTAGCAGCTACATCAATAAATATTTCAACAAATAGCTTTCATTACAAATGTTCGGTTCAGTTCAATGGCATTTTTTATCCTTTCCGCTATTTTATTTCTTTTTCAATAGGTAGATTAACAGGTTTGGGATCTGCAATTTTAGCCCTGTATGTGAAGAAAATCGCACTCATTAAACAGATTTGAGAATGGAGGTCCAATATCTTGAGGAATTCAAAGTAAAGGCCTTCATCATTAGCATTACAAAATATTTTCCAAAAAGCCATCACTAACTTACCAAAATCAGAGCCTCTTATAGTCCTGAAAGAGTTAGGTATGATTATCTTATGCATTTTTTACAGTTACTAGTGGTAATGAAATATGAACCTCAGTAAAAAGAGACAGCTCTGATTGATACCTCTGCAAATAAGATTAAATTTATTGGTCACTAGGTTATATTTATAAATCATTCATCCAATACAATACAGCGTAACATCACTATAAATTGACTATTTATCACATGAATTCATCACAGTAAACTTCAAATGTTTGACAAGTCACCCAGTTCAGTACAGCTAAAAGTGTTGGTTAATTTTTTTACATAATAGAAAGCAATGCAGTATGAAGTATACATAGGGATAATATACATTTCTACAGATAATTTAAATATTAATACATTACATCAGGATTAAGGAATGGCTACATCTGGTTGACTGATGACATATATATCAGAGCTATAAAGAGAAGAAACATAAAATTGTCCTTAATTTAAAATAAAAGTCTACAAATCTGAGCCCAGTTCATGGCCTTGTGGCAACAAACTGATACAATAATATGTAAAATATCCTGAACTTGTTTTGAACTTGACAATCTTCTCTCGAGGAGTATCACACAATAGTTCAATAAGCTTATTACAATAGTGTTCTGTGTATAATTCCAAATTACTAACGTAGCTCATAAGGTATCTAAAAAATCAGAGCTGAAAGTTTACTAAACGTACTTAGGAAAATAGATTCAGGGAAAAAGTTTACAAGAGATGAGGTGATGGTTAAGCTATTACATGGTCTTAAAAGCTAGTTTTGTTCCTGATACAATGCAACATGATTCCCCTTCAACTGAATACATTCTCTACCTACTTATTTCTTCCTTTCACAATCCCAAGTCGGCCTTTCATCTTGTCAGAGGTTTTTCAGCCTGTCTGCATTATAGTATATGATGCACAATGCTTACATTATCAATGGTTAAATTTCTTTAAATTTCCATTAATACCATTTTACGGTACAAGTCTCTCATTTTTTAGTTTATATCTAAATACTGACACGAAGCACTAAAAATAAACCTGTCATTTTAATTGTACAAACTTTTTATACAGCAAAAGTACTAAATCACTCATTTTCACCTTGATATATTCGTAACTCATATCAATGAGAGCATTAGCAAGTTTTGAAATTACCATACTCACTAATACTTATTAATAAGGCTCAGATCTTCCAAAAGAGTTTATAATTATAACTTAAAATTAGGACACAAAACAATCACAAATTTAATAATAGTATCTGCACTGCAAAGAAAACTCAATAACTAAAATCAAACAGTACCTAATACTTTGAAGAAGTAATAGAATCAAATGCTTTTATTTGGAAATCTATTATAACTGCATATATTCTCAAGCCTCACTATCCTTTATTAGTGAGCATCCACCTAGATAAAACATAATAAAATATAAAAATCAAAAAAATCAAAATAGCATTAGAAGATATGGCCACATTAAACTTTAGCTGCCTACCACTTATGCAAAATGCTAGACTATTTTTCTTATCACAAGGATTCTGGTAGAAGACTCAGTCAGCTTACTGTACCAAGCAAATCCAAACCATACCAGTATATATATATATATATATATATATATATATATATATATATATATATATATATATATATATATATATATATATATATATATAGTATATATATATATATATATATATATATATATACATATATATATATATACATATATATATATATACATATATATATATACATATATATATATACATATATATATATATACATATATATATATATACATATATATATATACATATATATATATATATATATATATATATATATATATATATATATATATATATATATATATATATATATATATATATATATATATATATATATATATATATATATATATATATATATATATATATATATATATATATATATATATATATATATATATATGAATCTGTAGCTTGCAATGCAAGTTTGATTCCCCAGAGGTTCAAAAAAGTTTTTTGTAGATTTTGTATCTATATATATATATATATATATATATATATATATATATATATATATATATATATATATATATATATATATATATATATATATATATATATATATATATATATTATATATTATATATATATATATATATATATATATATATACTGTACTTACTATTCATCTTGTGACCTAATGTGACTAACGCCTGTTCATGTTTACAACTAGTAACTTGATCACTAAAAATCAATTAATTAACAGACTGTTCTGGCCACTGCTCTTTCTTTCACCTAGTATCCATTTGTGTTTTAGCTATTTCAAGGCAAAAGGTAAATAATAATAATAATAATAATAATAATAATAATAATAATAATAATAATAATAAAAATATTAATAAAAATAATACAATAAAAGTGGCTGCAGCAGCTCAGTAATGAGATAACAAATTAGGAAGTGACAAGCCTGACAAAGAAAGGTTTGATCCTGCCATGGGGTTAAAGAATGGGCAGCAAGCCTAAATACCTCAACTTAAACTTGTCTGTGTCTACCCCCATTTGAATTAATTGTGTCACACAGAACAGCAAATAATAATAATGGCAATAATTATAAAAGAGTAATGATAGGAAAAGGTGAAGAACATAAAAAAAGTTGAATACATGGGAATACAGTATGTGAGTGGACAGTTTAAAAAGTATAATAAAAAACTGGAGCTTTTTCATTCTTAATATCTTTCATCAATACTCACATATTCCCCACCAGGCTAATTTCCCACCATAATCTCCAGATATCGCCTGTTCAACGAATCTCACCCTCATGACATCATGGAAGGTGGTCAAAACCCTAGGTTCTGACCACTTTTCAATCATTATCATCACCAAAACAGGAAATAACCCAACTCGACACAGACAAGCATATGGCAATTATAAAATAGTCAATTTTAAACTGTAAACAGTACTTCTATCACAAACATAAATGATATTGTGCATTTATTTAACAAAATAATTAAAGAAGCGGACGAAAAACACATCCCTTTAGGCAACAGAAAAAAAGACACAACCCCAATATCAAACCAGCAATTCAATTTTTCATCAGACAACGTTATATACTAAGTCATTCCCCATCAACCCACAGACAGGGCACTACACAAGAAATACAAGCACTAAACACAAAAGAACAAATATTACATTTGAATAATTATCAGCAAACTGCTGAATCCAAAAACAAACACTGCAAAAAGCATCACACTAAGCAAAAGAAACAAAACAAATTTCCATGATGCCAAGAGAACAATACCATACCCTAAAATAAATATCAGACAAATACCTTCATCAAACATTTCTCTCATGTCAGGCAACTTCACCTACACTGTGACAACCAAAATGTCATCGGAAGTAAAAGGCAGTTTCCATAGTCCCAGACTATGGACCTTTCACCAAAAGAACCAAAACATCCACAATCTCAAGCACTCATCCAACTGTGGCTCTGAACAACATACAGACGCACTTACATACAACCGAGTTATGAACATTCGCAGATACAAACTAAACCTACCCATTATCTACCAATGTATTAATGCATGCATAACTGTACTGAATTACTATATCACTATTACTGCATTAAAATTCATTAATACTGTAAACTTTTTGTTTTATGTAGTACTTAAGTGTCTTTAGCCTTAGCACTGTACAATAGCTGCATATGTAACTACTGTACAGGACTTTTTTTAACTAAACACAACTTACAAAGGATTCTAGTTACGAAAGGACTTCAGGAACCTTTCTCGTTTGTAAGTAAGGGACCACAAGGTATACAGGCACTCACTAGCAAAAGACATCCCCAAAAAAATTCGCTAAGAAGGATGCCTTCTGTAAAGGACATAAAGCTGTCAAACAAGTACTGAGATTTAACTCTTAACTCAAATGGAACAAAGGTTCCTGTTGAAATAGGTTCTTGAAGGAAACACTCAGTTCTGGCCTTAAAGTCTATTACGAGTAAATATATACATATATATTTTCAAGAGACTATGCACCTGAATATACATATATATATATATATATATATATATATATATATATATATATATATATATATATATATATATATACAAGAGACTATACACCTGGGCAAACGGGAAAGGCATTAGACTTGCGTGGCTAACAGGGCACGAAGCTGATACATGACTACGGCTGATACGTGACTTACAGGGTATTAGGCTGATGCACGACTGATACACGACTAACAGGGTCCGAGGCTGATACATGACTAACAGAGACCGAGTCTGATACACAACTACGTCTGACACACAACTAACCATGTAGTATTGCATTACTCATGAAGAGAAGTATAATTCACTTTTCTATACAAACCATCCTGTTCACTAACTGGCTTGCTCACAATATCATATATCGTTCTAAGGCTCTAACAGCCGAATTGGTCATCAGCTATCAGTAGAATGCACTAGCTAACAGATGAGTACGTAATTGGCCAACCATCTTGTTAAAGGACCTCATAATGTTCATATATCCACAGTTTCTAACAAGAACACAATTGTAATATAAACAGTGTAAAGGAATGCATAATTTCCAATTTCTGCCTCCAGTAAGACAATAACAAAAGCCATACCGAATCTACACTGCTTAAGAAAGAAAAATGACATGACACTCTTCAAGGAATGAAATGATCCTGCAAGGTGGAGGATGGAATTACCAAACACATTACAACTAAGTTAAAAGACGATTCAATTGTAATGTTAATATATTCAGTGTTAAGATGGTATTTTGTAAAATACAAGTCACCTTAATATTTTCCAATTAGAAACAATAAGAAAAGGTCAGAATAATTTGATCAAAGACATGACCGTAGATTTGTCACTGAGGTTACCTGACCAAAACATCCTCGATCAAGTGCAGTGTACCATGACTGCAATTACTAGAGATGATATGCATGACAAATTAGTGTTGGATAAAAGCTAATAATCATACTAAACAGCTAATCATATGACCCAAAGTCGAATATAAAATATACATATGTATACAAAACTGGCTTAACTAAAGCTAAATGCTAATTTCTAATGAAAAACAGTATATTCACCTTTAAGGTCAAGACTGTTGTGAAGTGCATTGTCAAAGTTCAATAGTCAGTTAAGAATTATACATCACACAATTCTGCACTATCCTTATAAATATACATACATAGCAGTAACCCACGAACAGATATGGAGCACACTAACAGTTTTAATACTCTAACAAATGTGCATTATAATCTAAAAATTAAATTAAAACAATTAATTGATATTTACATATGCTGCTACTGTTTCTTTTACAAATAAAAACGGGGTGACAAAAGAAAAACTCAGTAGTTTCCCAAAATTACACAAAAATGATTCATATAGAGCATATCATAACATCTGAAATATCAAACAGGACTTAAATAACAATACTACAAGGTTTAATAATATCAAACAAGTGGAAACACAGTGAATTACTTGGGGCTGTTAATATAGAATAATTATTTAAAACATGATCAATTCCATCTCCACACATAATTATATTTTATATATACATTTAAGTGTCTTCTAAGCGTTGATCATATTTTCTATCTTGATTCTGAGAGGGAGTGCCACAGCAACATTATCTAAACTAGTATCCCATAGCAAGTTATACTCTCATGCTCAGTCAAGCCTTTGCATATATTCAATATGCAAACAACA
This sequence comes from Halocaridina rubra, assembly GCA_037179515.1. Classification (NCBI taxonomy): domain Eukaryota; kingdom Metazoa; phylum Arthropoda; class Malacostraca; order Decapoda; family Atyidae; genus Halocaridina; species Halocaridina rubra. The sequence continues at coordinate 74,001 of JAXCGZ010000079.1, read as the reverse complement.
CCAATACCGTAATTATAATTTTTTAAATATTCTGATCTTATTTTCAATACCCATTGGTAATTCTACAAGCAAATGATAACAGAGAACACTCTTGCATTTTTCCAAAGTAGAGACTGAAGTATAATTAAGATGCATTACATGGAGATGACAAAAGGAAAAAAATCCTTTCAGGATAATGATTTGGCAATGTGCATTAAAAACTAGCTATAAAAACTATCATGAAGGATGTTCAGAATGACTCTCTGATTGAATCTCATCAATATATTTAAATTTTTTGTATCTTATATTATTACTAATCCTTAATTTTATATTATTTTGTGTATGTCTATTTCTACTGTTACTTTCATGTTTTGAATAATGAGGAGACTTTTGTGGTAAAGGGTGTCTACGATACTTTACCGGTGACCATTCCCCCGTTTTCCACTTGTAGCGTTGACGTCGTCCTCGTCTTTTATTACTACAAGCAACTTTACAAGGCCGAGAGTGAGTGGGTTTATCCGCAGCGTGGCAGTGTCGTTCATCTAATACCGGCCCATTTGGATCCCGGCACATGACGAGTCTTTCCTGTTTACCTCGGCCGCATCGTCTTCGACGAATGCGACACTATCGACAGGAAAAGAAATAAAGAAAAAAAAATAGTACAACTGTATCTCAATGATATTTTAAAAATCATAACACTGATCTTTGTAATTAACAAAAACATTACAGAAGAAAATGAAAGCTTACTTACATGTCCCCAGTCTCCTGTAGACCATTCAGCACAGAGGTGATTGTTGCACGTCATTCTGTCCACGGGTCTGTCTTCAGGCCGGCACAGTTCTTTGGAGCCGAAGCACACAACTTGCCGTCGTTTCTCTCCGCTACCACACTCACGAGAACACTATGCAGCGATAGTTAACATAATGGAATAGAAAACAATCCTAGTTATTTACCAGGATCATATTCCAACTTATGTCCATAAAGGATAATATACCTTATCAAGGATATTACTCAGTACAAGAGGAATCATATGTTTTCAATAGAGCAAAAAGAGAAAGTTAAATAATAAACATGAAATCCAAATATGAAGGAGTACTCTCATTAATAAGGAATTTTGAAGGCATAAGCTCATATCATACCACTTAAGAAATAGTAACATTTAAATAAGAAATTAAATAAAAAATAATTAGAGATATAAAATCAACTTCTATAAAAAATCTATGAGAGAGCGCTTTAATTTTAGCACTCATATCATTACCTGGTACAAAACTAAAATTATTCAACTGTTTTAGTTTTAAACAAATCATGGAATTACCGTGTAATATCTCTTCTCATTTATGGATACTGATATGATAAAAGGATATGCCAGCTGGGGGAACAGTAAAGTCTGAAAGCATGATTCATCCGTTTTCCAAATTTGTATAAAAAAATTATGTTTCATACGTCCATCAAAATTAAGATTAAAAATTCATACAAACAATCAGAATTATGTTTGGATCACACCGTCTTCAATACTATTAAAGGTTGAATAGTCTTGGAAAAACCATCCATTTCCTCACTGCCAAGACTTCCACTCTGATTTGTGGTGAAAGACAAGTGTAAATAAAGGCTGCTGGAAAAGAAAGAGATCTAAAAGTGTATGGCTATGATGACTGAAGAGATTCCAAATGCAGTCGAAAGAGGATCAATGGTAGTAAAGTGCAACTATTAAAGATCCATTTAAGAACCTCCCAGAAAGCTCATTAGTAAGAAACTAAAACCAAGTGGCATAATCTCAAAATATCCATTGCGTATGGATTTGTAATAACAGAAAAATAAGTAACTTTTCCACAACTGAGAGACCAGACACAGGGCCCTTGGTAATAATCCGGAAATAAAGTAAAACCTTCTAAAAATGGAAACTGGAAAAACATGGAGACTGTGAAATGAGAGAATATTCCTAAGAGAGATAATGAAAACAACACAAACACAAAACTAAAGTAAACCGAAGGGTATAAAGAGAAATGAGTGGGTATAACACAAAAGAGAAAGAGAAGCACCGATGTAGGCTGCTTTTTGTATCAGAGGTTAGGGAAAAAGCAAGGATCTGCTGCTGTTCTTTGAAAACTTAGTATGACCATACTGTATTTCTATAAGTATAAGACCTGAAGAAAGAATCAGCAGCTGTACTGGTAAAAATACTTTAGAAGAAAGGATAGCATGCATTCAGAAGACAGGGGGAGGACAGAAGTATAGTGGAGGGCTAAGAAACTGCAGACACGGTAGCTTATTGAGAAACATCAAACTCAGTCAGCAAGATTTTAATTGCTAAGCCACACAGTAGCGTAACATAAAGTGATACTGCAAGAACCTTACAGATTATCAGCAATGTCCAGGATTTATTTATTCTTTCTAGTGAGTACACCAATATCTTCTCAGAAAAACAGCAATTATCTCACATTCAACAACTCCCTGGTTTAACATCTATTTAATTTGCCTTGCGTATCTTTATCGGAAACGCAAGGGGATAAGATAGATGGTAGCGGCACACTTTGAACATCTACTCTAGTCATATGGCAGGCTTAGCTAGAGCATCAGCAGATGTTCGTCTTCATAGGTGGAATAGCATCTTATGAAGTCTGACCTTCCATTAGGGCAATAATGCTGGATGCACTGAAGTAGCAGCGTTTAACCAAGTTGGAAACCCATTGAATATATATTTAATTCTCGATTGAAGTATTTCCTCTTCATATAATCAGAAAGTAAAACTGTATCAAGACAACACCAAAGGAATTAATTCTGATGAGAGTTTCCTTAGTAGAGGCAAATTATGCAGAAGACTCAAATTCAGTGCCTGATAACCTTTTGAGTTTTACCGCTTTGGGCTTGGTCAGTACTTGAAAGGGTGTCAACCGGGGAGTGCCAGATACCATTGGCATATAAGAGGACCACTGCAGTGGCAGAAAGCTCAATTTTGATAGGTGACGGACCCATGTTAGAGCCAGCGACAGGGCGTTAAGAAGTGCATCCAGCCTTAATTCTTAATCTTCAAGCACACCATGTCCACCAAAGAATGGGGACTAATTGGGGGAAAAAAAAAAGGATGACAGTATTAAATACTGGAGAAGGTGATCTCTGTGAAAAGATGACACCTCCTACTAGTTAGAAGTAAAACAAAAGCAAGATTGGCACCATGTGAACAATATATAACACAGATCATCTTGAGGAAGTGAAAAAGAGTTAAGGAATTTAACATATCAAAGTCCATGGTTAGCCTACACTTAAGGAAGAATTGATGTTCAAAGTATTCTCTGTTCAATTGGTTTCACTGAATTCTTCAAATTTATTAACTCTTAAATCAGGCCATCAAAACAGGGAGATTGCTGGAACTTAATGCTAATTGTTGGTACTAACACTCAGGTCTATACGGATGAATATTTAAATAAATGCTAATCTGGAAGGAATGCATGGAGAGACCTGAAATTTACACTTCGATAAATACTTCACATTGAACATTTTAGCAAAAGTCAGACAAAATTATATGATTTCTGTTATAGCGGCAGTAGCAGTAGCTTACTGAAATCGCATAGAAAAAAAAAAGACATCATATATGAAAAATATCTGATACATAAGTAAACAAAATTAGGGAAAGAAAAACGTCAGTCAAAAAACGCTCTTACAAAAATTTGGCAACATAAGAATTTTAGATTATCCTGTTGATTCTTGATAAAATGAAAAAAACAACAGTTAAAGATGATGACATGGGTATGGGATTGCTTATACTCTTTCAATGAAACTTACATTACATGTTTACAGATATTTCTATGATAAAATGTTACATTTTTCCAACATATAAAAAATGTGTATGGCATTATATGCATGTGATACCAGAAAGGGGAATGAAAATGCCCTCATTGGGCCCTGGCACCAAGAAAATATATACGAAAAGGTAGCAGTGTAAACACAATGATAAATAAAGGAATGATAAACAATGATATGACAGACTGTAAGAATATTTTTCAAAGTGACTCCATATTTTGAGATGAATAAAACAATAAATAATTCTTATTGTGAAAGTTGGTCAACTAAGTTGCAGGAGTTTCCTTTAGCCAATATACTTACATTAGTATATACAAAATGTTAGTATTTATATATCATATACTCACCATACTCCATCCTCCAGTTTGCCAATTTGTATGCTGTGGGTCAAGTTCAATATCAGAATCATAATCTTGGACCTCGTTGTTTATTTCCTCTTCATTGCTTTGTTGTGGGACATCTCTATTTTGAGCCACACTGTATATATCACTGTGTCTAGAAGAGTCAACTCTATTATCAGCAAAGTCGTCCCTGTTGAGACGTTCTCTCTCATACAAACTACCTGGAAGAGTATTAGGAATGTCGTTTGTTTCACGCTGTCGATCGACGCTCGCCGTCCAAGACGCTTTTTGTCTGTTTGAATGATGATGTTGATGCCAAGAGGCGTCTCCAGTACTGATATGGTTCCGATAATTTGGCACAAGTGAGTTTTGACTATGCTGCTTTCCACCCTAAATACAAAATGAGTTTGTATTATATATTTGAAACACAAATATATTAATAACCTAATTAGGGTACAGGTGAATATCTCAACTAAATGGAGTATCCCTATCAAATGAGTTGGAATACATATTTGAAATAAAGCTATATTAGTAACTTGATTAAGTTAAAGGTAAATATCTCATCTAAATGGAGGTTCCTTATCAAATAAGTTGGATTATATATTTGAAACAAAACTATATCAATAACTTGATTTAAGATACAGGTGAATATCTCAACTAAATGGAGTACTGCATTCCTATTCACAATGCTATGTAAAGCATTGCTTTCCACAGTGCTTAGGACAAAATAACTGTCAAAGTAATCTGCTAAATTATGCTAATTTCCAGCTGCCATTAAAGTCTCCTATAAATTGAAATTCATAATCTTAAAAATCCCAAGAAACAAGCATAAATTAGAATACGATATATTACATATTAATAGCTAATATAGCTATGATAGCAATATATTCACCTATCATCAACAACTTTATATTCTCAAAATGTCATACAATGGTGTTACTACTAAATAACAGCTTCACTGCAATTGTGCATTTGAGTAACACAAGGAGAAACTCATGCTTTTGGCATGTCTTAAATAAAAATTTACAGATACTACATTTTACCTACTCTGAAGTTATATAATTCATGTCTAATACGTTTCGCATACAGGGATTATTATTCAATTCTTATTCAAGTAATGGAGAAATACAAATAATTTAGAAAGCATCCAACACCAGTACTCAGCCCTAACCCTTATTATAAGATTTGGCCAAACTATTTTGACAGAAAGTGCACATCTGACAGAGTATAAATTGAAGCAAACTTGTGATTTGGAACAACTCACAGAGAAAGCCATTCCATTTAGCAGAATAGACGTGAGAGCTATACTGCTTAATCGCTCTCCAGCGCTATTTACTTGCATCTATTATCAAATTTCCAAAACATTTATTGCATACTCATCTACTAGGTAATGGATACGAAAAACTAAACATACTATACCTAAAACAGACTCTGACCCTAAGACTTAAGGCTATTAATATCATATCAAAGTTTTCCCTAAACATGGCAGTCAATGAATAAGAAAGAAGCCAACACATATTTTTGAGCAAATCAGAGGGAAACGTGTTTTTTAAATAAAGACTGGGTATTACAACTTAGGGCTAATTTGCTGTAGAACAAAATATTATAGTAATACAAAAAAGATATACCTCCTCTCTAATACGTTCCAAGTCAAGAATAACTTCCTGCATTTACACTGCTGGCCATAGTCCAGTGATAGACTATTTGGATCACATACTAAAAAGCCAAAATTTAGGGCCATGTCTTAAGTGTATTTCGAGTTTATAGTACTGCATTTGCAAATGTTCTTACCTGTTAAAATACTCAATTGCAGCAATATGTACGTTTGATTTTTGAGGTGAATTTTAAATCAGTAAATAACATTGGATATGAGTTACAACATGCATCATTCTCAAGGACCTTAAATGGATGCCAATGCAATAATAATAGGTAAATGAAGAATTAACAGTGTACATTTCTCAAACTCGACGGCTGGATTTCAGTGGTAATGAGAAAATTTTTTAAAGTTTTTTGGAAAGCAACCGATTGGCCCATCTGAGTTTACTTAAAGCTGAAGTATGTATAACTTCCTGTACATGAGATCACATAAATTTTATGAAGGGATGAGACAAAGAACTGTAAACTTTTTACAGAAGGGCTCAAGAATCCAAATTGTGGAGCATGACACCAACTTAATCAAAGGACTGTCCTGCATACGAGTAGGCAACAGTGGAAGGTGGAATGGCACCCTTAATGAAACTTTCCTAATCAATTGTCTTGTGATTGTTAAAAACAAAAAGAATGAAATACATTATCTATCATCTCCCCAAACGCTGTAATAAGTGAGCAAATTCACATGGTGTGTGCTTTTGGGATTGGCAATGAGTTGGTTACAGGTTCATCAGCAGTTGCATTTCCAGCATTAATCTCCACAGCAGAGGTACCCAGTAATATTGACTCTCATATCAAGGGTGGATATTGAGATTCAAACTGACCATAAGATGATTAAATTCCCACTTTTTCCTAGATATGCTGCTCAGGTTTGCAGAGTTAGCATATGATACTGATTCTTCCCTGACTCCCTCTGATCCAATAAAAGCAGTGAACAGGATAAGAGGCCTCTTGTAGGCCTTTGCATTTAATATAAATGGCTCAACAGCATCAGCTCAATCTACCCATGATCAATGTCAACCACTGGACACTATTGATCCCATGTCACCAGATCAGGAGGAAAAGAGTGCAAGTTCTATGCAAGTTCAGTGCTATCCAGTAGGAGATACTATCACATCAACGCCAGTAGTGTGAACCTGGAGAAACTGGTGTCCCCTCTCTTGATTCTCCGGACAATTTGTTTGATGTGGCTCCTAAATGTTTAAGCCTTCAAACTGGTGATCAGGTTGAAAGGGCTATGAAAAATGGCCCCAGTTTTCTTCCCCTTGGCACCTCTCAAGGTAACCATCCAAAAAGAATTGGGCTGCATCCCTTGATAAGAAAGTGCTGGCATCATGGATCCCTTTCCTTTTCTATTTTTATAAGAAGTGCCAGAAGTCCAAGTAAATCTTTTGGGAATTCCAAAAATGTCTGCTTGATATTCATGCAACTGAAATGTGTCTGTGTCCTAGTCTGTCATTATCACTTTAGGGATACTCTCTTTACTGTCTGGATAGGGATGGTCATTTGGAGGCAGTTTGTTAACCATAGTTCTGCTGGATACATTGGCGTGGCACCTAACTCTTCCAGTTTTTCACAACAGCATTCTGAAATTTCATTGGGTTACTGCTTTCTTTTCAAGGCATCCACTTCATATTCTTCTCTTTTAAAAACCTAGGGATGCCTTTGATTTTGAGGAATGAGACCCAGAACTCTTCTGGGTTATATGGAAAACTAATTTTGCATGGAACCTTAATGCCTGCCACTGGCTTTGGGATTCCAGGGCATCAAACAATGCTGGACCCGTTCCATTTTTTACTTTTCTAACTACTTTTCCTTCTCTTTCCCTCTGAACACCTCAGAACTTCCCTAAACGTTTTGATGTTCATTGAAAACGTGTAGGGTTTTACTGATCTTTCATTGCAAGTGATAGCTTACTCCAACACTGTAAAATTTCCTCTGGGTCAGACCTTGGTAGTAGTAACTACTTCCCTCACATTGCTGGAGTCTCCAGTATGGTATCCAATCAGTTCTGTGGCAGGTGGGTCCTTTCAGACTCGCTTTGGCCTACTTGGGTACTAAAGAGTTATCTATTTTGGGGGATTCCATAGAATACAAACTAGGACTAGCATTCAACAGTTGAATAATGGGGCATTCTTTTACAATGCTATATGCATCCAGAGTATATTCTGCCCATTGCAGTATCTATGGAAATGAGGCAACAGATCACTTTGAAAAGGATGCACTGTCTATTCCAGCATCTTCCCCACTTAGCCCAGTGGTATGTGACATACTGTCAGTTCTGAAGAGTGGGTCCTTCTTATATTTATCTTCACATGGCACGTTGACCTTCAATAACTGTTCTTTAGCAGTCACAATATATATGGTACTGGTGGTCATAAAGTGAGATCTGGAACTGCAGGTTAAGAGACAATGCTGCTTGTGTACTCATACACATCATTCACTGTTATTACAGATATAAGTACTTCCTTCATCATACCTTGCTCTTTCTTATAATTCAAAATTTTTTCCTATCATTACAAGTGGCTGGCGGTCCAAATGACTTGTACTTTTCATATAAGATTACTTATGCCGTCATGAAATTTGTTGTCATCAGGTAAGTGTTTCACAAGGTTCTTGTCTGTGTTTAACATTCTCAGTGGCATTTTCTATATTCCTTTCCTCTGAACAGTTTAAGCGGGACTACAATATGGCCAAGGTTCGTGTCTACACATACTCGAGGAGGAATAATAATATTATTTATCAACCATACCTACTCTAAACTACAGTAATGGCTTATAATTGGCCATGGGATATGAAATCCATGTCCTAAACAAGATATTTTACATGTAGCTTATTTCCACCTTCCTTTAGAAAAAACTAGTTCTTTAAAGAGACTACTGCCTAATCAATATGGAATAAAAAACAACCCGATAACCATACAAAATTTTCAAGTCTTTTAAGCAAAAATCTATGGTTTATAAATGGAATAATCCAAGTGTGACAACATATTTCAGTTCCTTAGGAACATTATTTTCCTTAACAGAAATGAAGGATAATGGACAGTTAAATAGGATTAGTTGTTCATACAAAACTGAAAGTGGTGCATACATACGACTGCAGTTTCAAGAACCTAATAACTCTTTCAACATATGATCAAAAGTAAAAGAAATATGATGTAATTCCAAAAACATGCAATATGTATACAATATATATCTGGGAGTGTTACTTGCAGAAGATATTAAGCAAGCTCTATGATGAAATACTACTAAAAGATTATTACCTTCTTGGCTGGAGATGGATTATTAGGTCGCGAAGAAGAACTATTAGGGGGATGTGTTAGTGTTGATGATTTGGTGGTGGTGGTTTTACTAGTAGTGGTGGAAGGGGGTGTAGTGGATGTGACTGGTTTAGGGGTGGTAGTAGTAGTAGTCGTGGTAGTAGTAGAAGTAGTAGTGGTAGTAGTTGATGTTGTAGTAGTAGTTGTTGTTGTTGTGGTTGGGCAAGGGACGTTGCAAGGGGCGACTTCAGAAGGTTTGCTGTAGGCATCACAGGTGCTCAAGGGGAGATTGCTCTCTGGGGAACCGCAGTAAACGTGGCGCCTTTTGACACCAGTGCCGCACTTCTGAGTGTCACTACGAGTTTCTGTGTCTTCTCCCTCTCCTTCTCCCCCTTCAAATGTCCACAGAATAATTTCATCTTCCTCTAGTCTGGTCACATCTCCCAGGTCAATATGGTTTCCAACAGCTCCATTGCCATCAGGACCATCAAGATCACACTGAAGAAAGTCATAGGGGATAAGGGAGATACTTCCCCTTCACAGCCAATTGATATGAAAAACACTTCTGCTACGGAATAAGGAGTTGCAATTATAGATGGCAACAATAATTCAGTCTCAGTCCCATATGGAAGAAATTATACAAAAAGCAATATTCTGAAACAACAGCAGAATTCCAATGCATGCGTGATCTTCATCTCAATTTTTATTTTGGAAGGTGATGGTGAAGCTAAAGGAAAGACATAATGATGATAATGATAATGTAAATGCATGGAAATGAAATTATGAATACAGAAATTAAGAGGTACACTGATAAGTTACAAACCCAAAGGGAATATACAAGTTAGTAGTAATATAGATGTAGAATGTAAAGTTAGGTAAACTGTCTCAAGAACTATAGAAAACTGTACAAATAATATCTGAATAATACCATATAATCAAGAGATATGAGTGTACGCTTCTAACGTTGTGAAAGAGAATGGCACTGAATTAGTACACATACTGCTACTGAGAGTTTCATTACATATATGAACTTGGTCGCCATATACATTACTATAATTAAATTTCAATATATGTAAGAATACTTTCTGTAAAACTATCTATATAAAATAAGTAAACAAATTTAAAGTTCAGAGCTCATACACAGCAAGAGTTTATCAATATATTATAAATGAAGATAGCCATAACTATTTATTTTTAAAAGAGGTAATGATATTTTACTGGGAATATGAAAAACGTGTTACAATAATTCATACGGCAAATAAAAAATTAAATTACTTTTATCAGAAGTGGCATGTGACTGTTAAGTACCTAGTTTCATTTAAATAATTATCAAGCTGAAGTCGTGTTTGCCATCATATGTATGAAGTAACAGTTGAAAATATACAAGACTTTGGTGCATATTAACAAAAGAAGTACTCTTATGGTATCCAAGTACACGTTTCCTTCACACAAGCTCTAGAAAATTCCATGAATATATTATGAGCAGCCGTTTTACACCTGAAATCACAATTTCAATAGGCAGGACTCTAAGACAGCCAGAGGAATGGGACATCTAAAATGGGATGTAGATATAATTTTGAACATGCAAATAAAGAGACTCTTTCCAGAGCTAGTACTCATATATATTCATACAAGGGAGAAAATCTGGGAATACACAACAATTTGAGAATATGGAAGACACCAAGCCCTCTTTCTCGTGAAATGAGGCTTACCTCCTCATAAAATTCCAGCAAGTTTATTAGTATAGACCTGCCTTTGCTGAAGCCATATTGTCTTACGGACAAGAATTTATAAGACTCGAATGGAAGAAGAAGGTATTTTCTCAATAAATTCTTCATAACTTTTGTTGAAGCCATATTGTCTTACGGACAAGAATTTATATGACTCGAATGGAAGAGGAAGGTATTTTCTCAATAAATTCTTCATAACTTTTGTGTTCTGCAAGACATGCATAATAAGAAATTGGAAAAACTTCGAAGACACACTAAAAGTTAATTTTGTTATGGCCATATGGTGAATGAGGCAGTCAGACAGCATTCCACGTAATGATAACTACACATCAGTCTTGTTAATATTTGTGAATTTCCTGAGAAAATATGTGAAAAGTCATGTCTGTCGCAGCAGAACAACAGAATTAAAAGTTCACAGAATCATCATTCATGTTGTCTAGGTGAAACTTTCCTAACTGAAAACGAAACTGTCTCATAAAAGAAATTCAAAGGAGATGTATGAACAGTGATTTCATTTTATGGGCAGCTACTCGAGTAGAAATTACTGGGCATAAATAGGTTGCCGTTGGATAATTATTAGGGGTCTTTCAAGAGCTTCTATGAAGGAAAAGCATTAGCTGCACTATCTTACATCCCTGACATTCAAAGAAAAAGGTGACCATGTGAAGATCAATTCAATCTAACACTTAAAAAAGTGTCAATGTATGCAACACACTATACATTTTATATAAACTCAAAAAATATATAGATATATACATATATTTATACACGTTTTCACTAATATGGTATGAGTGTATAAGGCTCTCAATGAGTGTATATGGGATTTTTATATATAAAAGACTTTTATGCATATGACAGCCAATAAAACAAATAAATTATAATAATACACTACAACAGAGTAAGAAAAATTTTTAACATCAAGCATACATATCAAGTTTAAACAATAGAGTCTACTGCTTCTATTATGAAATCTGAAACATATTACATACATTACACTATATACAATACTATTGCTTTACAATCTTCCACTTTTCAACTATGACTTACCCAGGTACTCCATTCTTCCGCATACCAACAGGAGCAGTTGCGAATATGCATGGGCTTGTCAAGCTCTCTACATTCCCATTTCTGCAAAGGTCTCTCTCGAAGCTGACAGGCATATGGTCTCTGCTGCATACCTTCAGTCGCACCTTCCTCACAAGAGCACTGCAAAAATACCAAGAAAGATTTGTCAATATCTTTGCTGGAGGTGTTGGTTTCTTTGTAAAAGACCGTATTCCAAAAGTGGCACATCAGGAAGTTCGTATCAATGGTGATCCTGATCAAATCTGTTTCAGAGCTATTTCATGCTAGGTCATAATGTTTCCATTAGCTTCAGTTTGAGTAAAGTGTGATTGAAAGCATTTGATAGACATGATCAATTTCAATTAGGCAAGCGGGTCTCCAGAGTTCATAATATTGAAAACTGGTGCTAGCTTTTCCTTATTTTACTAAACTACAGCTATATAAACGACCCTGTTCTTGTCTGATTAAACACTGTCCCCCCTATCATATGCGGTCTAACTGTGAGATTCCCATCTACCACAGTTAATGAGCCTTTAGACACAGATGTTTTTAAGGTTATATCTTCAAAGAAGAGAAAGCCTGTTATGTATCAAGTGATGAGTGGAGATGTAGGTGTTCTTGAGGCTCGTTCTCCTTTAGGACATGAACCTGAGAGTGCCGCTATTAATTGTCGTTACAAAACCTTTAGGGAATAATGCTTTTAAGTTTATATATAGGCTTAGTGAGAGACCTTCTGCTTTGTAGAGATTGCCTTTTAGAAAAGGGGTTAAGGTATTTTTGTCATTTAAGGTTGATGCTGCAAGAGTAGCCAACTTCACTAGATTCAGGGCTGTACAAAATCTGTGGTCGTTAAATTGCATTAAAGGAGGAAATATCAAGAGGGACTTAAAGCTTTACACCTCCAATGCAATTTTGGTCTAATTCCTAGTATGTTTTCCATAACTCTTAAAGGATTTACAGAAAAGTTAAAAAGTAAGAAATTAAAAGTTATTAAAGAAAAAATTAATGCGAATTCCTTATCATTAGGGCACTTTCTATTCCTTAAAAAAATTATATATATATATATATATATATATATATATATATATATATATATATATATATATATATATATATATATATATATATATATATATATATATATATATATATATTATATATATATATATATATATATATATATATATATATATATATATATATATATATATATATATATATATATATATATATATATATATATATATATATATATATATATATTTATAAAACCTGCTATCATAAGCTTATTTCAAAAATGAACAGCAATACATAAAGTAAATAATTAAACTTTAAAGGAAACATTAACAAACCGGGGACCAGTCATAGTACTTCCAAGACGGACATTCCTCACGGGGACAATCCATTTGAGTAAACTGCTTGTCAGCCGCACAACGTTCATCCTCTACACTGCTGCCTAGACTTGAAACACAACCGGTGACCTCGCGACGACGAACACAATACTCTCCCTCAAGTTTGCACTGTTGCATTTGAAAATGTATTAAAATTTGAAGAGCAAATTTCTAAAAACATATATAGAACTTGAGTGCATGCTCTGAGCAAATTCTTTAGCATACAACCTTGGCTGAAATTTATGATGAAACTGTCACACTTATATTTGACCTAATCATCTATAAGTGATAATTAAGTTTAAGTGAAATTATCATATTAGTACGTGCATGCCATGATCAGTAATACTCTCCTCCTATCACCACACAAATGCAAATTGTTTAAAATATTTCATAATATTAACGCATCATACATTTTGCAGATGTAAACACTAAACAATTATTCAGTTTAATCATCCTTACTAAGATTAAACTTAATAATAATTAGCAATATATTTCTGAACAAGGAATGACGAAGAGACAAGACTTTTGAATGACAGCATTTCTATCTATATACATGTTTCCATTCCCCCTTGTAGGAGGTGTGGTCTAGCAAATGAACATGCATTAACCAAAAACCTCAATTACTGCTTTTAGGGGGAAAAACATGACCTCCAAGTTTCCCTGCGTGTTGTGAAAGTCGGCTAAAATGGGCAAGGTTGGGGACAGGGAATCCCCTTCTCTGTATTATTTTCCTACAAGTAGCCAGGGAATGAATGCATACTTTTCAAAAAGAAAAGGAAACAAAATAATTTATCACACAGTTACCTTTGACCAATCACTATAAGACCAGTGAACGGGACAAGTATGAGCACAAGACTCATGCATTGGTGCTGGTTTTTGATGAGCCTGGCAAAGGTCCTCCCTAGCCTTGGCACCACTGTCTGCTACGCAATAAGCAGTTCTTTGTCTCTTCCCTGAGGAAATATATTTATAAGCAACATTCATAACAGAATTATGAAGCATACAGTAGTACTGAAAGATTAATTAATATAATTGTAATTTATCATTATGGTATCAACAATTCAGGTAAAAAATTCAATACCTTATAATGTTTATTACTGTGTTTCTAGTCTTTTTATGTATCCAAGATGATAAGCCCTATCCATATCAGTTATCATAACTATTCTCTCTTCTGTTAAGTGAACTGACTGGAAGATATGAAAAAATAAACTAATTTGAGAAATTTGTCTATGATCCCATACACAAGTTACAGGTTCATACTGCCATTTCCAGCAAAGAAGTAAAAAAACTGAGCTTATGGACTTGCCATCTGAAGAAATTATCCTTGTGTAATTGTGCAACAGAGCAATTTACTCCTATTACTGTGTCATTGTGTGAATTATTTCTCCTCTTAGTAATCATTAATGCTCTATTTTACTTCAGAGTTTAGGAAAAAGAATTACAGATTCAAAATGTACTATTAGTGTGCATCCTTAACCCTTCAAGTAGGAGTATAGAAACCACTACCAAAGGCCTACCCTTCTGAATAGGTGTAAAATGAATCCACTATCAGATAAAGAATTTATACAGCCCAAGGTGTGGCATAAAATATTGCTAATACTGTACATAGTCCAAACTAACAGTTGTGCAATGCTGAAGAGAAAGAGTATCATCAATGTCACAAACTCTCACTGTGGGAATGTCTATAAAGTTAGCTAAAACATTGCTGCTTCTCCTTGTCTCTCATCGCCATGTAGCCTGCCTCTATGCACTTTCTACTTCGCCATTCAAGAGCATGCCTAATGAGGTGCTCAGGCCTCTCTGCCCTTCAGGCTCATTCCTGCATCTCCTGATTCAAGATAAAGCAGCCCTTCTGGAGATGCCAACAAAATGGCGATGGAGCCTTTGCTGCATCACATCTCTCCACACAGCCTTGCACTGCCTCTCTGCACTGTTTACTTCATGGTCAGCTCACCCTACAAGAAAAGGCCTAATGAACATGTACAGGCCTCCTTGCCCTTCAAGCTGGCTCCTGTGTCTTCCAATGTTAGTTAGAGCCGCCCTTCTGGACACCAACAGGAAGGAGATGGATGCTCTTGTCCAAGGCCAGTCCCCTACTAAGGGCGCTGATGGCATCCTGCTGAGCCCGTTGCCTCAAAGAATCCGGCAGCATCTCCCTGCTTGTCAGGCTGGCTTTTGCACCGTCTGACAACAGCAAGAACCGCCCCTCTAGATGACAATGAGCTGGCGACATACACCCTCATCTTCAAGGCTGACCCCCTACTAGATGCAAAGAGAGCATCCTGCCAAAGTCGACCCAACAAAGGTCTTGGCAATGTCTCCCTGCCAATTAGGATGGCTCCTATGCCTCCAGATGCCAGTTGAAGCTGCTTTTTCAGGTACCTTCCTCTCCAAGGCTGACTCCCTACAAGATGCAAAAACAGTCTCAGCTGGTTATGGTGGCCTCCACCTATTCTTTCTTGGCCACCACCCACAGTAACACCGGATTCAGCATCACCCTATATGGACACAAGCAACGTGGCTGTGGGTGCAGATTTCCTCACAAACCATCGCCTCCTCGTGGACATTGCCAACAATGCTTAGTCAACACCAAAGTAATTCAACATCAAGCACAGACGCATAGCTCGAGTCCACTGAAACCAATTCATCAACTGAAGTGTGAGTCAACAGAGGCTAATTTCTACCCAGCCACAAACTTTTCACCCATCATTCATAACCTATATGGATCACCCTCGAATATTGTATTTTGTATTTTATATTCTATTCTGTATATATTATATGTCTAGCATAAAAGCATTGTTTTTTCTTAATTTTTCCAAGTGGGATGTTTCCTGTACCATCATCCTTCCAGGCTCAGACAGAAATCGTCATGATTTTATCTTTATAACCCTAGAAAGACCTCCCAGGCTGCATCCTGACCTCTTTATAAACATACTTTTATATTTATAATAATTCCCTAAAGTGCACTACACATAACTATGCAGTATGCACAAACTACATGTAAACTGACCTCTTTGATAAATAAAGTCATCAAAAAGTCTTTAAAATACAGTATAGACATCATCATTTTACGTATCCTGCCTCCTATACGCACAAATGCATCAAATACTATTATTTCAATTCCACTGTTTTTGACAAAATACAGAGATGCATAAGAGGGTTTTTACAGATTAATGATACTTCATTTCCATGAAAACAAGGAGACATGATATTGAGAATATAATTTTTTTTTCAGATGAATATTTTTCCACTCTCTTTATCTCACCTCCAAAATGACTCTACATGCTTCAGTTCGTCCATCTGATAGCTCTGTAGCAAGAATAATGGATTTTTTTCAATTAAAATTAAACAAATATAAGTCAGTGTTTTAAGGTTAGGTTATTTTAAGTATCAGACAATCTCCATTAAGGTGAAGCCACTAAGCTCACTTTATTCAACACCTCTTTTAATCTGTTCAGCTTAAGGCTACATCATTTTTACTGGCATGGCAATACGGTCAAGTTACTAATTCCGTTACAAGATTAAACCATGTGAAGCAACTAGAGGTGTGGAGGGTTCTCAGAAGAAAAGGCTGTCCTCAGCTGCCATACATGAGAAGGATCTAATCATACCCTATTCTATAAATTAATGGAGATTCTTGTCAAGTGTTTCACTTCATAGTTAGTCAGCATTATCAAGATGGTATTTACAACATCCATTCTACATGTACAGTTTGTGTATGATTGCTTCAATTGTTATTTCTTCATTTTCCTCCTCCCACCGATATATATATATATATATATATATATATATATATATATAATATATATATATATATATATATATATATATATATATATATATATATACATACATACATACATACATGCATACATACATACATACACACACACACATCGCGCGTTCAGTGACACACGGAATTGCTCCTCTTAAATTTTTAACTGTTTCGAGTGACTAAGTGCTTAGTGGAAAACTTTACCATAATTTCCATAAATCTGAAATCCTGCAGAGTATTGTGAGTACAAGAACTTATATTTGTTGTAAGACGAGACTGTTCATATTAAAGGAAAAAAAATTGAGAACTTTTTCGTGAGGAAGAGAGAGAAGCTGCCGTCCAGTTTCTGCCTTGAGGGAAATCTAGAAGAGTTGCCAGACGTGGAGCCATCACACCACATTACCTAATTTTTTGTGTAAACTGGGGAAAGCTCTTAAGCCGTTTTACCTGATCCTGTGGTTCTATATATTGTTAAAATCAGTATCCTTCCCATTTATATTAACTAGTTAGTTAGTTTGATACACGAAAAAATTGAATAATAAAAGAAAAAAAAATTACCAAATACCCACCTGTCAACAGTACTGAGTTAAGTTGCCAAGTAGTACAGCAGTCATATTTTCTTCATTTTTTTGCTTTTCTTTTAGCTTTCTCTTTTACTATTTTGTTATTTTGTATATATATTGAGTTAAATGTAAAGTCTAAATCCCGTGATAACATATCTTGGTTAGCAAGTCAGTTTATCAGTTAGGAAGAATATATAACAGAAACAGGTGGGTGCCACCTCGAACTGAAATTCGAATTTTCCTTCAGGTTTGACTTTTGTTTTTGTTTTTCTTTTTATACTTAAATTACCATGGTCAAGTTTTTAAGTTAAGATGTGTGTTACCAGAAAGGAGACAAACTGAGTCACTAAATAGCACTTATATGGAGATATAAAAATTCTGTGTGAAGGTAAATTAGAAGTTTTTCTCTTTTCTTTTTTTTTCCTCTTTCTCGTCTTCTTTCTATATTCTGTGAGAGGGAGAACATAAAAATGAAGCCATCTCTGTCCCAAACCTCTCCCACCCATGGGTCGGGAGAAGGGGTAGTCATCAGAGGACTTAAACAGAGAATCAAGAAGTTAGAGGAAATGGTTACAAGCCTTGATGATAAAATTCGGAATATGGATGGAGAAATGAAAGAGAATGAAACACTCAGAGAACAAATAAGATCTTTGGAGGAAGCAAATAAAGCACAAGGGCAGGAGAGAAAGGAACTAGAAAAAAGAATAAAGAAGCTGGAAGGGGAAAAGAGTCAACTAGAATCTAGAATTTCTAAACAAGAAGATAAAAACAAACAGCTAAATGACAAAATAAAGGAATTAGATGTTAGTTCACTGCTCTCTTCTGAGAGAGACGAGATTGCTGCTTGGAATGTTCAGATTAAGGAAAACATTGAACAGTTCAGAAAAGAGTTCCAGGAGCTGAATATGGAAAATGATGCCATGAAAACGTCCTTTGCTGATGCACTAAAGGGGAATGTGGCAGTAAAAGAGGCTGTAAAGGTGGTGGCACTGGAAAACATACAAACAGTTGACTATAAAGAGACAGTAATCGAAAAAATGAAAGACGTTGTGATGGAAAGGGCAAACCCACTCATCAGACAGGCACTTGATAAGGAGAATACAGTGGTAATCTCAGGCATAAGTGAATCCCAGGAGCCAACATGGCAGGGGAGACTTGAAGAAAATAAAGCTAACGTTGTAGACCTGATAAGAAAGCTTGGAGTAGTATGTGGTCCTGAGGATATTGTAAACATACACCAACTAGGTAAATATTCAAGGGAAGGAAAGCCGAGACCAACAAAAGTAACCTTTGAGAGAGGGGAGACATGTAGGGAAATATTGTTGAGAAAAAAAAGTCTAAAAGACCTTCAAGAATGCAAAGAAGTGTTCATTAGACGATACAGAACACAGGAAGAGATGGGAAAGATAAAAAACTTGTTGCAAGAGGCAAGAAGGTTAAATGATGAAAGAAATGAAGAAGAGAAGAAAAATTTTCGTTACAGAATACTTCCAGACAAAGGGGAGATAAAGAAGATAATGACAGAAGATCAGGGGATGGGGCCTCATTAAGATTGTTATACACAAATGCTGATGGATTAGCTGGTAAGGCAGTAGAATTAAAAGATAGGATTCACAACAGTAAGGCAGATATAGCAGCAATTACAGAGAGTAAGTTGAGTGAGGACATAAACAGTGTCACAGTTTTTCCTAAGGGTTTCAGAATACTAAGGGTCGAAAGATCTGAGAGGACTGGTGGAGGGATAGCACTGCTCATAAGTGAGAGGATTCAAGTTGAAGAAATAAACTTGGCTATAGAAAGTGAGTTCAGGGAATTTCTTGTTGCTCGCATAAATACTGGGTCAGAGAGCATTATAATAACTGTTGTATACAACCCACCAAGGAACCAAAATAGGCTTGAAATTTATGAGGAAAGTCATATAGGTACAATTGAAGTCACAAACTCAGTTGTTAACATGGCGCGGGAGAAAAACTGTAGGATTTTGATTATGGGAGACTTTAATCATAAAGAGATAGATTGGATAAATCTTGACCCACACAGTGGTGAGGACTCATTTGGGGCAAGATTCCTAGATTGCGTACAAGGGAATTTCCTACACCAACATGTAATGGAACCAACAAGAGCCAGGGGTGGGGATGAGCCATCACTACTTGATCTGGTGTTCACAGATAATGTGTTGGATATTGAAAATATTGAGTATGAACCACCAATTGGAAAGAGTGACCACTGTGTGTTGTTGATGGAGTATATCATTGAAGACATCCTTCCTGAGAGTAGAGGCACTGAGGACATGAGGAGGAACTATCCGAAAGGAGATTGCATCAAAATGAATGAGCTTTTTGCAGTTATTGACTGGAGAACCTTATTTTACAACAAATCTGTACAAGAAATGTATGACATCTTTTGTGAGAAATATGGGAAGATAGTAGATTGCTGCATACCTGTCACCAAAGTAGGTGTAATTCATGCCAGAGAGAAATGGTTCGATAATGGGTGTAAAAGAGCTAAGGAGTGGAGAGACAAATGCTGGAAAAGGTATAGGAGGAGAAAAAACATAAATGCCTGGCAAACCTACAAAAGAGCAAGAAATGACTACCTAAGTAAAAGGAGAGAGGCAGAGAGAGATTATGAGAGGGACATCACCAGGAAGGCTAAAGAAAATCCCAAGCTTTTCCACAGCTTTATCAGAGGAAAACTGAAGGTAAAAGAACAGGTTTTAAGGCTAAAGAGAGCGGATGGAAGCATCACTGAGACGGATGAAGAGATCTGCAAAGAATTGAACAAGGAGTTTCAGTCAGTATTTACAGTAGAAAATACCCCACCCCCTCAGATTGCAGTGATAGAAGCTCAAGGGCCGGTTTTAGAGAACATCAACCTTACAGCCACAGAGGTATGCAAAGCGCTGATGGATTTAGATGTTCATAAAGCTACAGGTCCTGATGATATATCCCCTCATGTGCTTAAAAAATGCGCAAACACAATATCAGTGGCACTAAGTATCATATTTAAGGAGTCACTGGAGTCGGGGGAGATTCCAAGATGCTGGAAACAAGCAAATGTGATACCTATCTTCAAAAAGGGAAGGAGGGATACGGCTCTGAACTATACACCAGTTTCCTTGACCAGCATAGTTTGCAAACTTATGGAGAAACTACTAAGGAAAAATATCTCTCTTCACTTGGAATCCTTCAACTTTTTGTCAGTGAGGCAACATGGCTTCAGAGAAGGAAGATCAACAGTAACAAACTTATTAGAATTTTATGATGAGGTAAGCCAAATCTTACAGGAAAGAGAGGGCTGGGCAGATTGCATATTCCTAGACTTCCAGAAAGCGTTTGACACTGTTCCACATGGGAGACTTATTAGGAAGCTGCAATCAATGGCTAGAATAGGTGGAAATGTCTTGGAATGGATAAAAACTTACTTAGAAGGAAGGGAACAGAGGGTTAGAGTAAGACACTCAGTGTCTGAATGGAGAAGAGTTAGTAGTGGAGTTCCACAGGGTTCAGTTTTAGGGCCACTTTTGTTCCTTGTATATGTAAATGACCTACCAGAGTCTGTAAATTCATTCATGAATATGTTTGCAGATGATGCAAAGATTGTGAAGAAAGTAAAAAACGAGAACAATGGTAGAGAACTTCAGGAGGATCTAAATAATCTGCATGAGTGGTCAGAAAAGTGGCTAATGAAATTCAATACCTCAAAATGTAAGGTAATGAGAATGGGTACAAGTGCAAGAAGGCCCAAGCTTGACTACTCGGTGGCTGGAGTACAACTTCAAGAGACAGAAAATGAGAGAGATCTAGGAGTAAACATACTGGCAGATTTGTCTCCAGAAATACATATAAATGGCGTAGTAAGGGCAGCATATGCATTCTTATCAAATGTAAGGGTAGCCTTCAGGCACATGGACAAGGAAATGTTCAGAAATATTTATGAAACCTATGTGAGGCCAAAACTCGAATATGCAGCCCCCTTTTGGAATCCGCACTTGAAAAAGCACATAGCTAAGCTTGAAAAAGTTCAAAGACATGCCACGAAACTGGTGCCAGAAATACGCAATCTCGGTTATGATGAGAGGCTGAGGGAATTAGACTTGCCATCACTCGAAGCTAGAAGAGTAAGGGGGGATATGGTGACAGTCTTTAAATTCCTTCATGGTTATGATAGAGTGGATAGGGATCGATATTTCGATATGGCTGGCTCTAGAACTAGAGGTCATAGTTTGAAGCTTCGTAAGAAAACTTGTTTGCAGGATGTAAGGAAATACTTTTTCAGTGTAAGAGTAGTTGATAATTGGAATTCGCTAAGCGAGGAGGTAGTTAATGCTATCTCAATCCATAGTTTTAAGGACAGGTATGATAAGTATCACTAAGTCTAAAAATGGAACCGATCAGGAGACGGGAAGATACGAGCTTTGGGCTCTTTCCCGTAAACACAATTAGGTAATCACATACATACATACATACATACATACATACATACATACATACATACATACATACATAGATATATATATATATATATATATATATATATATATATATATATATATATATATATATATATATATATATATATATATATATATCTAGCATACTGTGTGCTTAGGATTCTAAGCCCAAGAATTAATGTATTCATCCACTACATTTACTATACATGGAACTTAGAGCAGAAGGATATCTGAGAAACATCTCCACATATAGTGAAAAATACCAATAATAAGTGAAGTGAGGATGCTTTGTTCCTAAATCTTTATACATATTCTTATATATAATTGAAATAAGTTTATATTATAGGTAGGAAACTAATAAAAAGAGTTGTAAAGAGAAGGTGCATATTCACATATTCAATAGAAAATCAGAAAACACCAAAATAAATAGAGTGAAGGATGCATTAATCCTATATCTATATATATATATTCTTATATAGATAATTGTAATCAGTTTATATTGAAGGTAGGAAATCAATATAAAGAGTTGTAAAGAGAAAGTACATATCCACGAGAAAATTCTAAATGCCATTCAATTTCTGACAACATACCAACACAAGGTTCCGAGCAGTTGGTCCATTCACCCAGTCGCCAATAATAATTTGGAGTGGAATGCAAGCTTGATTTTGTAAAACTATAAAATATATTTGGAGGGTTTAAATCTCCTACTGAAAGAAGCTGAAATGAGAAACAACACATTAGCAAATGCAAAATCAGAACACTACAGGCAGAGATATTCAATATATTACGAATATTTTGATTAAAAATAAACAGCCCAGAAAAAATAGCAACACAGCATACAAGATATCTTGCAGAGGTTGCAGATAAATTTAATTTATATTGCCCAAACCAGTAAAGATATGATAAAAAAGAGTAATTCAGCATAAATATTCAGTTAAAAGAGGTGAAAATTCAAATGCCATATTCATATATTTAAGTACTATCTTCCAGAGGATTGATTGGCCTGCAAGTAGCACCATAGTTCACTGTCATAACATTGTTTCTAGAAATCTGTATCTGCTGTTATACAGTTAAAACCCAATTGTTAATTTAGAGATTATATATAATCCAGCTTATATTAATCACGTTCCAGTAACCACGGAAAATAATGAATTAAATTATCATAATTTTTTTTTATTATTATAATTATTGTTCTACTCTCAATGCTTTCTTTGTACTTTGATTTAAGTGCTTTATGTAGCTGCTCTGTAGATGGACAAAAATACAGTCTGAAAAATCTCAGCACTCATTCATTTAATTTTTCCTTCGTAGCTGAGCTCTAGTCATCTGTGTGTAACATGTTCATATTTTTGTGATAATTTGAAACAGAATATAAATAATTAGAGCTTTATTTGAAAATATATTTAATAATGCAGCTCCCAAGCAAGGTTTATGGGCTAATTCACGAGAGAAGGGTGGATGGCTGAAAAGAGGTAGTGACTGAGGATAGGAAGAACAGAGGGGTTTCACATAAAGAAAAAGGTTTTGTACACTAAGACTAACATCAAAGCTAAGAACTCTCTTTACAAATTTCAATCTCTGTACGTTGCATTGAAGGATCTAAAAATGGCATAAGACTGGTTAGAGAGGATGGCAAAGTGGCCAATCCTTAGAAATATGGGATGTGGTGAATGGTCTGATGGTTCAACCATTTCTAGTATAAGTCAAACTCGTTATTGTTCAAAATCCATGTGTAAAAGTGTCAGGGCTTTGCATATGATCTATTCCCAAGCTCTTATATACCTTATATCATGCCCATATTACTGTAATGTATTCAAACTATACTTAATACAATTTAAGTGCATGTAAAAGAAACAGTACAGTAGGTGCTATAATGTATTTTTTCAAGGATATATGTCCTAAGTTTTTAATTTTTTTTTATTTTCCGAATGTAAGTGTTCCAAATTGAGTTATAAAAAAAAATCACATAAGATGCACTACAACTCTTACAAAAATAGAAAGACAGCAGTGCTTCATCATATCTTGTGTATCCTCACTAATTTTCTACTCAGTTCTATGGCAAAAATAAATTAAAATGTGTAAGAGTTTGCTAGCACTATTCTCCTCTTTCCCATTTATTATCTTTTATAAGTGTGATATCAAGACGGGCGAGAAAAAAAATTGCCCTCACTAGGCCTAGGCATGGAGGATACGAAGCAAAGAAGGAGAGATATGGGGAGTGTTGTGATATGTTAGATGTGAAGGGATGGTTGTAGGACATAATGCCGATGGACATAATGTCGACGGACATAATGTCGACGGATATAATATCGATGGACAAAATGTCGACAGACAAACTGGCGACATTTGTTCAAGTAGGACAAAATGTCGACGACGACTTTTATTTAGTTATTTATTCTTCTTACCCTTTCATTCATTCATAATAATGCAGGTTAAAATGATAGTTCCTAACCTAACCTAACCGAACTTAACTACCAAGATAGAATGGTTTGAACGAATTCAGAAGCATAAAAGTCAATGTTATTACAATTATTATTATTTTTGTCGACATTTTGTCCTACCTGAACAAAGGTTGACATTTTGTCCGTCGACATTTTGTCCATCGACATTATGTCCGTCGACATTATGTCCATCGGCATTTTGTCTGCACACCGAAGGGATAGCAAGCGGTGTGTAACGAATAACCGAGAACAATCTCCCCCACAAACTTGAGCATCAATTTAAGATGACTTTTACAGAACACAAGGAATATGAGGGCAGAATTCTTCCTTAACAACTCCATGAATATCCCTTTTAGCCACCACCTACAACTTGCAGGGTAGAAGTCTTCTCTAAATACAGGAGGTGGAAAAAACACTGCATTTGAACAAGTAAGTTAAAAGTCACCCTCAACATTAAACGTCTTACCCAGAGAAACCACTAGCAGAGAGCTTACTATAGTGCAATAATAAAACCCAGGGACTAATGAGAGTAACAGAAAAAACCCCAGGAGAATCTAGATAAGCTTTAGAAAGAAAAACAGAACAAGCAAAACAAGTACAAGGTAAGCACTGTAAAGAACGGCAAGCAAAACTACCATTGCTTTTGGGATCATGGGAAGGTTTTTATCACCATTTCATAATAACTGAGGAGGTTCATATGGATATCTAAGCAGTATATATTCTTACTTTAAAAAAAACCATAAATTCTAAGTCCTCCATTCCTATTACACTGTGTTGGATAAACCTATTAGAAGGACATCATACCAATATAGTAGGTAAGCAGCCTTTAAAGAGTATATCAAGGTCAAAGCATATAGCACCTTGCAATTAATAAAATATTAAGATTTTGTGAATGAGAAGGTAAATATATCAACAATATACCTGCACCAGGAGTTTCTTTTGCAAGGGCTTTGTTGAATTGATACGTTCCGTCCCTGCATTAGAGCCTGTGTATTCCAAAAGCGTTCCTCCAAATTCTACTAACTTCTGAAACGGTGACACAATCCAGTGACCATTTAGTAAATACTCACCTGATTCAAGGTCAACTAAAGCTGGAAAGTAAACATAGTCATTACATTCAAAGGCTACATGAGAAGGAAGAGTTTGATGTCAAAACAAGCTACTCATTGTAAAAAAAATTAAAAAGTAACAGTAATTTTACAAGTGTTAATATCACTAATATATGTATATTAATATCTAAACACAAAAATGCAGATATGACCATGGGTGCGTCTGCATATGTCATAATACTCAAGATAACTTTGATAAGTCAGTGTAATAAAAAGAAATTAAGGAGTTTCAATTATGTTAAGAATTGAAGTGCCTGAGAATTGAAAAGATTTGCAAGAAAAAGATTTGTACAGCAATGAATTCTATACGAAATATGTTAAGAACTGAAGTATTAGAGACTTAAAAAGATTTGCAAGAAAATGATAGGTACAGCACTGAAAGATGTACTTCTTTATATATGCCGACTTATGAAGTAGTCCGGCAGGGCTGGTATTTACCAAAACAAAAGACCTGTTGGGGGGGGCAGTTTCATCCTACACTTTTCAACCTATCTCCTTGGATGTTTCCAGCAAGGATAAATCTTTAAAGAGGAGAGGACTTTCAATCTATTCCTACTGAGTGCATTTCCAATACACTTTCATGACGGCACGGAATTTTTTACAAATGAGATTGAAGGAATATTCAGTTAATACTCAACATTTAACATATGTAAGACTAATAAAGCATTATAAATCAATTACAAAGTTCCTGATTAGTATACCTAAGTAATTATCATCAGTAGGCTGATCATGATAAGCTCTCTGTGTGATGAGTATTCTTGCTGCTCCTTCTGGGATAACAACAATATCAGAGTAACCATACACTTGGGGAGCCACTATGGAATCCGATATAACTTGACATGTGGAGTTATCACCATTGCAAACACCGCAGTTATCTGTAAAACTATAAAAGTTAGCTACTTTTTCCATCAGATACAAAGATAACATTAAAATATACACAATAAATAAGCTTTGTCTGTTAGGACTACTCAGTCTCCAAGTTTTTAGCAGTGATGAAAGTTTCAAAATATGACACAACTTAATAAATCTGATAGATTACTTAAATGAGCTAAATAAACTAGCTGTTTCTAATAAGACAACAGAATATATGATGTATGGATCATAAGGATATGCTGCTAATGATGAATATTACATGGAAGCTAAAGCTGCCCATAAACAGAGAGATTTGGCCTTGAGACCACTGGACAGATCTTTATGAATTTGACCAGATTGGATTGTCTATGGGCTAGTTGTGTTTCACAAGCAGCCCACAGATGATCCACTCTAGTTGGATTCAATTAGATCTGCCCAGTGGTTTCAGAGCCAATTTGCACCATGTATGGGCATCTGCAGAGGCAACAGAGAAACTGACCAGCCTTAGCAGTCGAGTTGAGGACATAATCACAGCCAGCGATATGACAGATGCCATTGACACAAATGTCATAAGTTTCAGGACCACACGGGGTGCCATCTTCTACTTTCTCACGTAGCTGGAAATACGTCCTACTGCTGTTGTACACTTGGCAAAACAACTTGCAGCTATCCTCACGACGAACTACAAAAAGAAAAAAAACAATATACAAAAATGCAATATTCTACTTTGCAAATACTGTAGTCATATGACATATTACTTGCAAAAAATGAAGCATTGCTTGCATTTAACTGGGCTTACTTTAAATGAAAGATATCTCGTAAATAAACAATATGGTTGGCACTGAAGAAGAAAAACTTTAGTGCAAGTATAGTAGTTTGTACATAATTGATGACTATTCGAGTCAATGAAACTAGCCTCTTAGAATCTCTTCAGTATCCAGCAATTATGAAAGCAGGAGAATACTTACTTCCTGCATATTTAGGAATCCATTTCACATCCTCTGGGATATCAGGTAACCCAAAATTTTTATTGTTAAAAGCCTGGCACTGTTGTGTACGGAAGTCAATGGAGCCAGAAGAACAGGGTCTCATGATGCATGACTCATATTTTACTCTTTCCCCAGTGCAATACCGACCGCCATAGCTGGGAGGTGGATTGTTGCATTTACGTTCGGATCTCCGCACCCCTACACCGCAGGTGCGAGAACAAGTGCTCCATCTGAAGGACAAACACAAGGTTCTAAACACTTGATAAATTAAAGAAGTAATGCTGTAATTGCATACACAATATGATTGCTACTTAAATGCTGAGAAATTATATTCTTAAAGCTATGAATAATCAGCTGGGATAAACACAAGTGAAAAGCATGTAGTAAGCTTACCCTAGCCAGTCTCCCCAGTTGCCATCAATTTTCTTCATGCTGTTCTTATTCTTTTCAACACATTTCCCTCTCATGCACCATTTTCCGTCATCGCAATGAGTACCGTCAGCCCAAGGCATATGCTGCGTTCGACAACCTTCCTTTTCGTCCATTGAGGTGGTGCACCAGAGTCTTTTGCATGTGGGCTTTTCAAAAGAAAAATACAGAAAATGTTAAGCTCCAAGTATGGTAACTCATACTTGAAAAGATAATAACAACATTTAGAAGCGAATAATATCAATTAATTTTGAATTCCATATAAAGACATTTAGATTTCCTGCAACTTTAATTCTTGATAGGCAGGTGAACTATAGTAGTCTGGCCATGAGAAAGGAGGATGCACTTAATATGGAATTTTGTAAGAGTTTTCAGAGTGCTTTAAATAGAAGCCAACCACTAAATCATGAGATACATACTAAACAAGTTGCAGGCCTATGGATTAACAGAATTACGAATGTATGCTTTACTAGGAGGCGAGTAACCTATATATATATTAGTTTAGTAAAATTTGTATGGTCCTTTATATAATTTTTAATGACAATATCATCGTGTATAGCAATATAAGAAAAAATAAAGAAATAACAAGTATGCCCAATGACTTATATATTACTTTAGTGTGCAATTTAGTATGAGTTTTGCTCATCTATAGCTGCAGACACCAAGCATGCAATGTCTTCCCCATGCACAACTAACGGGAGTAACCCATGGAAATCTCAGAGAGGGTTTACAACCTTCTTTTGATTAATCATCTATACATTTTACATCCAAGAACAAAGTTTTCCAAAATTCCTATTTTTATACAGGATAAAGATTCAGTATATTAGAGTGACAGCGCAGGTAGGAAGATTTGGGGACATGGTGAGAGAGGTAAGACCGAGATGGTTTGGGCACCTTCTATTTAGGCATAGAGCTGCCAGGCAGAAGGGGGAGAGGTAGACCAAAGAAGAGATTTATGGATGTGGTGAGGGAGGACAGGAGGGTATGTGGTGTTACAGACGAATACACAAGGAACTGGGTGATATGGAGATGATTGTTCTGCTGTGAAGCTCCCTGACTGCTGAAAGATATGATAATGACCCATCCCTCGTAATCAATAATTAAACATTTTCAAGCTCTTAATGTATTAATGCCTTACTCTTTGCAAACAAAAAATAAATAGATCATATATTGATGCTTTTTTATACACATTGGCGTCTTCTGAATTAATAAGGATGGTGATTACAGTGCTATAAAAATGCACGATTACAAAAATAAAATCAACTTTAACCTTTTAAATTATAAATGCACTTATGTGTACTACATGTACAGAATAAAGATTCAGTTTTTAAATATGAAACATATTCCCACTGAAGCAGGCTGAGCAATGATAGGCCAAGCTTCGAGGAAGGCCTTATCATAATCTGTGCATCCTAAGACATTCTATAAAGCTATTTTTGTAGCAGGAAAACAATGCATACAAGGAAGGGATTGCCAGACTAGGCACCCTTATAGCTATTATTCAGCTATTATGATGCACAGGAGTATGGATGTGAAATTCTTTCTTTCTATCATATACTACTACTACTACTACTACTACTACTACTAATAATAATAATAATAATAATAATAATTATAGTACAGTATTGAATTTATGAGGCATACAAGGTATGCTACAATTCTATATTCTGGAACCAATTTACACTCTCTTGCCAATGCAGAGTACGCTCTTCGGGTATAAAAAAGAAGAAAAAAACAAAAGAATAAACTGAGATTCTGCATTAAATAAAAAAAAGAGTGCTCAAAACTTACACCTATCTAAAAGTAAGAGGAACAAATGGAAACTCATGAGGGGAATATAAGATGTTATATAATTCTACTGTATAAATGGGGCTCAGTGACTGAGTGGGACTTAAGGTAAATGAAGCAGTTTTATTGCAAGAGTAATTCTAAATATATTAATTTTCAGCAAATTAACTACTGGCATTCAAGAATGTTGTCATATTTATTTAGTCTGATGTTATTTGTTGATAAGAAAACAGTCATTGACTCTGGTGAGGTCGTTAGAAACTTGTTCATATATTGTGTATATATCATGCTGGTTTCAACACATATGAAGTGAGGGAAAAAATATAACGTTAAAACTCAATATTACAGTTTTCACATTTATACTCTTGTATTAAACTATGTCCTTTGTTATACAAAACTGAGAAAGCAAGTGGAATTGTCAAAAATTATTCTGATGAAAAAAAGTATAAGAAAATAAAAAACAATTAAAATCATATAATTCAGAGACAATAGTGACACACTGCAATGAAAATAATACGTCATACCATATATGGGCATATTTTTGAAGCTTTTCCAAAAACATATTGGCATTGTTTGCTAGCATTGAACAGTTCCCCGGCCAATGTAAATTCTGTTTTTTCCTCAATAAGCTTGTTTGTCCACGGTTCATCCTCTAAGCATCGACCATGTCCAACCCTGCAAAAAAGAGAATAATTGAATCAACAAGACTACATAGCACGAAAGTCTGGAGTGGCAGGAAGAATATGTAATGGTTATCAACTTTCAGATGTTTCATTTTACTTGCATAATATGAGATTTACATCCCTAACAACAACAGATTTCACGTTCAGTATATACAAGAACGAACTTTTAAGGGCATACTCAAATCAAATACAAGCATAGCTGGTAACGCATACTTAAAAAAAAAAAACAAGTTCTTTATCATAAAAGAGAAGTAGGTGTACAATCAATGACGGAAATGCAAATAAATTACCATCTTACATGAAATGAAAAATACACATTTAATACAAGACATAAGGAAAATACTGTATACAGAAACAAATGACTTACTGTAGATATTCAGTGAGATAATGCCTTGAACAAGTGGACCAAACCCAGGGCAGAGTGTTGTGATCCAGCATTCGACTCATTACATTCATCCGCTGATTGCTATCTTCACCGCCACCCAACAGAACACATTTGTCATCATTATCATGGGGCATGTTGAGCCTGCAATGACAGTAATATTGAGACAAAGGTTTACTAGAACTATTCTAAATTTATTACAACACATTTCTCATTGTAATGGGGTATATTGAGACTGTAATGACAATACACTGAGACAAAGGAGTACTAGAACTATTCTAACTTTATTAGAACACATTTGTCATCATTATCATGGGGCACGTTGAGCCTGCAATGACAGAATATTGAGACAGAGGTTTACTAGAACTATTCTGACTTTATTAAAACACATTTGTCGTCATTGTCATGGGGCATGTTGAGCCTGCAATGACAATACATAAAGACAAAAGTTTTACTAGAACTATTTTGCATTTATTAGAACACATTTGTCGTAACTGTCATGAGGCATATTGAGCTTGCAATGACAATTCCTAAAGACAAAGGTTTACTAGAACTATGCTAAATTTATTAGAACACATATGTCATTGTCACGGGGGTAGACTGAGCCTGTAATGGCAATACATCGAGACAAAGGCTTATTAGAACTATTTTTTCTTTATTTTTTTCTTTAGAGGATGTAATAGTAAAAAAAAATAAATTACTACGGTTGTCCAATACCGTTTCATGCTTTGAGAATCATGCTATCATAATTCTTATTCATATACAAGTAAAATAAAAATGAAAAAAAAAATGTAGATTTATTACTAGCATTACTGATTTTTGGTTCACAGAATGAGAAAAAAGAAAATGGGAAGAGTTCCTATCTCCATAACCCATCCATGACTTGGAATCTAAATCTATAACCCTCTCTTTGCATTTAGACAACTGTTTACATTATATGTATACATTTCTATCCTGCATCTTTGTTTGCCATACTTTTACAATATAAGTATTAAACAGAGGCATGGTCACGGACTGAGGTTAGTAAGGGCATACACTCAGGGTAACGATTACATCTGCCAAAACAAGTCCTTCGCAAGAAGGCAACCGTCCTAGCCCTTAGTTGAAAAGGGAGTTCGTGACATAAAACCGAAACCAAACAAACAGAGGCATGGAAAATCAATGGACGTTCAATAAAAACTTACAGATGGCCTAGCTCATGAGCGATAGTGAATGCTGCCGAGAGCCCGTTATCTTGCACGATGGCACACGAGGAGTGCTTGGAGCACATGGTTCCCAATTCTGCAAGTCCGAGAGTATCACAACTCTTCGTCCACGGGTTACGACATATATTTTCTCTGCGCGAAAATTAATAAACACAGCTGGTATTTAATAACAACTTATTCTATGCGCCTTTCTCTATTTAACTGATTGGTAAGTGTTGAGCCTTGATACTAGAGGGAAACTGAAATTCACTTGACAAAAACTTGTTCGATTTGAGATTTCTTCAAAAACAGAAATAAATTCCACACAATACTTCAATACAACTTCATGAGCACATTGAAGAAATTCACTAAGAAAATATTCTAATAATAATTAGAATGCACATCTTACGCTAAATAAACTGTGTAGATGAATTAATGGATATATACAAGTGTCTGACTGTCAACATAATTGCATTAATGAGTCTCAAATTATACACAATATTCTGCACATGACATATTTACTTCTAAAACACACTGAATTTAATTTTATTCAATACAATGTTAATCCCTCAAATGTACAATCTCTTTTAAGACCTAAGACATCAGGCATTAATTCTAGGTGAAGTAAGGTTTTTTTATTCTTAACTCAAAATGTGATGCATTTTGATTTGACAAACATTTCCCTGTGAACTGAGAGTTAACAACGAGTATTAAAAACTCACCTTGTCAGCAATAATGCAGTGTCAAAGCGTCTTGGATGATTAGTATTGTATTTTAAGCCTTGTTTCTGCCATTTACAAAACATCTTCAGCATCTCTTCGGCGGATATGCCCGAGGCTTCGGCACTGTTGCCGTAGGACCTCTTAGGACTGAAGGACTGCCTCTCGGGTCTCACAACCTCTACAACTGCTATGTCTATTCGGTTACCAATACTTGGGTCGCGGAATATTAAGGCCACCTTGTGAGAGTGAAAAAAAAAAGAGAGAAAAGCATTAGCTATTTTTCCAAGCTCATTTATTAAGATAAGTGGAAATATAAGGATTGCAATAATAATAATAATAATAATAATAATAATAATAATAATAATAATAATAATAATAATAATAATAATAATAATAATAATAATAATAATAATTTTCTGGTGCCCTCTTAAAAACACTAAACTTGCATGAAGGATATCCAAAATCATGCTAGGAAGTTGTGAAGGAGAACAAAAATCCTGGCTGGAAAAAGTCCTGAACAAGAATCTTGACGACCTAGAGTTTTATGGTTGCAAACTCACGGAAGAAAGAACAATATATGCATTTAATAGTCAATTAACATCTTTTTTTTATGTTTTCTCTCAAGGAAAATCCTAATATATAAATATGAATATAAATAAAAATATAAATATACTGTATATATAAAATATAGAAGTTCATATTTACAGGCGAAGGAGAAAATGCAAAGAAAGTGAGAGTCAACATTTGTGATTTACAATTTGCAGTTCTGAGTTTTATGTGCCACAGTCACCATTTGAATGGGGCTGAACACCGACAGGTTGGAGCTGGGGGATTTAGTATGGATACCCTTCCCAACATCCTATGGCGGGATCAAACACATGCTTGTCAATCGCTGCTTTCTGATTCATACGATCTACCACACGTCCCCATCTAGCATACATGATAATAATAATGGTCAATAGGAGAATGGCATTGTAATAGTGCAAAATGCTTGATTAAAATCGGCAGTGACAGTCTAATGCAAACGCTCCCCTACTTACGGACAACCAAGTTACGAACATTCACGGATACAAACAAAAACCTACCCATTATCTACCCATGTATTAATGTATTACTGTACTGTATAATTACATTATTATTATTATATTAAAATCCATTAATACTGCAAACTTTATGTTCTGTGTAGTAGTTGAATGTCTTTAGCCTAATTACTATTCAGTACTGGATAAGTATGTATTGAACAGTACTTTTTTTACCCAAACATAACTTAAAAACAATTCCACTTACAAACGGACTTCTGGAACCTAACTCGTTCATAAGTTTACTTTATGTATTCTTCGTGCCCAGGCCCGATGAGGGCTGTTTTATTTTATTTTTTTTTTTGGCCCGTACTGGTGTCACAATCATAAAAAAAAAAAGTAGGGGAAAGTCTGTATACATTAATTTACATCTGAAGGGTAAAAGCAAGCCTAATAACTTCTATATCACCTTAGTGTGTAATTAAGGGTCAAAGTCCATATAAGTATCACAATGAAATATACTGTAAGTGAAATAAAAAGCAATGATATAAGTAAAGCATACTTTTTTGTATTTCTTGAATAAACGTATGGTATAACTTATGCATTATCATCACTCTTATGCATAACATATTACTATTGTTGCCAATTGAGAAAGTTTGAGTTATCTTAAGCTAAATTTATAAAGGAGGGGATAGTGACATCTATAAATCTAGGGTCAATCACAACCTCCTTTGATAAAAACCATGAAGCTGTCACTATCAAAATGCTTGCAAAAATTCTTAAAATCTTGAAGTACAGTAATCATCAGTAGCAAGACAGGCAATATAAACTATGTGAACAAGGAAAGAACCAGTACTGTTTTATGTCTAAACAATCAAATAAATCGTATGTAAAAAAAACATATTTAAGGAAAATTCAACTAACTGCAATATAATAAGAGAGAGTAATTATATCCAAAAGAAACAAATAGGAGTTTCATCCTGGCAGAGCCACTGACTTCTCTCTCTTCATTAACTGGTCCCACGAAACTTCAAGGGTGTTGCTCGATGCATCAACTATGTTTATTGGTTTAACATAGTTGAAGATACTTGCATGCCTTAGATTTATTTTTCAAACATAATGTGGCTTGAAATATGAGGAATTAAGAGAGGAAAATTATGGGAAATAATAACGAATAGTTATACACAGATAACATATTGATCCTTTTAAATCTTTTGCATACCTGTTATAAACTAATTAATCACAGATATCACATAAAAGATTGACCACCTTTGAAGAATCTGAATTAAGTGCAGACACAAAGCAGTAAGACTACACGAGAAGGTCACACCACATATTCAGAGTCAATATGCTGTACAGTACTTACTATTGTACAGAGTGTTTTTGTGTACAGTGCTTTATAATTCATGTCCATGAAAATCATATTTATTAAGAGCAATAATAATAATAATAATTGATTTTGCGTCACGGATTCCCTTTTCTACTAAGGGTGCCTTCTTGCGAGGGCCTTTGGTTTTGGTAGGCGTGACCTTTACCCTAAGTGAATGCCCCTCCTAACCTTGGAGTGTGGTGGGCTGTGAACCCTCGACCTAACAACTCAAAGTCGCGAGCGCTACCACTTCGCCAAGGTGACCACGATGATAATAATAATAATAATAATAATATCCAGAGCATAAAAATTAGTAACATGAAGTCCAATGCCTTTTTCTAAGATTTCTATCATTTAAAAAGTTGCCGGTGTTTCAGTTCCGATATCCATTTGAGATACTCCTCAGAACGTCAGCCGGGGCAAGCCCCAACTCCCCACTGGGGTGCCCATCCACAGCAGTAACCTTCCCAGTATAAACTGCTTAAACTCTCGGTCCTGAGCGGGAACCGATCTGTCGACCTCGCGAATGCGAGGCCAGCGCATTACCACTGTACTATCCAGAAGGCTTGCAAAGAAGTTAATGATGAAAAAATGCAAGAATACTTACAGAAAATGTACTGGTAGGCTGACACGGGGTCAGTAACCATTAATTTTTTTATCATTGCATGCATAGACTCTGCCTTTGGAAAAAAATCTAAATATTTTCAGCCTGAATTCTTCAGTACTCATTGTGAATCACGAGAGAGGAGGCAATGAGGATAGTTTATTTATTGAAAAAAGATAGGAGTGCTGTTGAATATTTGAGATGCAGCCTCTATTTTACATTTTCCTATTGGTGTAGAGACTGATGTACAATGAGACAAAAACAGAGAGAGAGAGAGAGAGAGAGAGAGAGAGAGAGAGAGAGAGAGAGAGAGAGAGAGAGAGAGAGAGAGAGAGAGAGAGAGAGAGAGAGTCTATCAGAACTACAAGTTTATTTTTTCTTCATGCATGAAAATCTTACTTACCACAGACATCAGGGTCAGGACGTATTGATTGACGTGTTTTCCATGATAGCGCGCCATCTTATTATCCACAACCACCATCACTTCTATACTGTAGCGACGAGAGTAGAGGAAGCGGCGCGTCCTCTGGTGAGGCACAAACCATGAGGAACTCCCTGACGAAGAGGGAAAATACATTAATAGTAGATGTGACAGGTCATATTCAATACTGAATGATACTATTGTATAGATTATACTAAATTGTTTCAACATTTTCTTTCTGGAAGAAAGAAAACGGGAGTAAATTAAATAATAATAGTTTGAAAATTAACCTTCTACTTATTGATAAAAAAGAAAAAAACTCAGACCGTGGAGGCCCGTGAACCCTCGACCAAAATCGCGAACGCTACCACTTTGCCACGGCGACCACAAGTAACAAGTATATTTTATTGATATATTGCTCATCAGAGCGTCAGTCAAGTGCATAAATAAAAAATAAAAAAATTAAACAAATATTGAAACAGAAGAATAAAGGCCTCGCAACACGTCCCAAACAGGAACGTACCTCAAGCCGGAGTAACAAGTTTGAAACAAGTATGTAAATTAATTTTAAGTGGCTTCTAGCATGATAAATAATTTTCATGTCATTATTTTTTACATAATTTAAAACATTCATGAAAAACTGATTAAGGCCTCATGAAGTAGTAAATCAGATGAATGATTCTCAACCTGGGGTAAATATAACCTCTGGAGACAATAATTTATGTGGCAGGGGGTATACAAATGAAATATAAAAATTAAGTACAATGCATTATATCAGTAACAGCCATAATACAAGAGATAAATGATTCTTAACCTGGGGTAAATATACCCCCCCCCCTGGCCATAATTTACGTGAAATCTGAAAATTAAAGACAACGCATTATACCAGGTCATCAAGGGAGTAAGGGGGGGGTAGATAAGGAAATATATCAATATGAGGGGGTAAATGATATGGGAAGGGTTGAGAATCACACCATTAGGTACTCCAAACAATATCAAAAGAAGAAGCAAAAGATAAGTATGTTGAAATAAACACACACGTGCGCACGCACTCACACATTCTAACACACACTCAAAAAACAAAAAAGTTTACAAAGTATAAGAAAATTCTCTAGCTGGCATAATAACAAAACCAGATAATTTTCGGTAATTTAAATGAAAACATGATAGTAATCACGATGTGGATTTTTTTTTTTCACCTGTGAAATCTCTCGGGAAATAACATTTACAGGGAAAAAATTCTGGAAGTATGTGTTATTTACCTAATTCTGAAGAATATAAATACCATACTCGTGTTAATATCAGTGTAGTCACCGTGGCTCAAGCGGTAGCGACCGCGACTCTGAGGCGTCAGGTCGAGGGTTCGCACCCCGTCACGGTCTGAGGTTAGCAAGGGCATGCACTCAGGGTAAGGATTACATCTGCCAAAACACGTCATTAGCAAGAAGGCAACCGTCCTAGCCCTTGGTAGAAAAGGGAGTCCGTGACGTAAAAACTTGGCATTCCACGTGCGACGTGCCACTTTGGTCTGAAAGCAGCCTCAGTGACAGAGAAGAGTTTAAATACAAATGAAAAATAGTATTTTAGATCAAAGGATGGATAAGGAAACTATTTCACTCTTAGCCACATTAGGAATGGTTTCATTATTAAATTTTTTTCCATCGCTGGGAAACCGAGCCTGGCCAATGCTATATTACGGTCAACTTGTTGTTGCTGTTCCTGTTTTAGGTCACGCACTCCCTTTTCACCCAAGGGCTAGGACGGTTGCCTTCTTGCGAAGGACTTGTTTTGGCAGATGTAATCGTTAACCTGAGTGCATGCCCTTGCTAACCTCAGACCGTGACGGGGCGCGAACCCTCGACCTGACGCCTCAGAGTAGCGGACGCTACCGATTGAGCCACGGTGACTACACGCTAAATTACAGTCAACTGACACGTGCTTTTAGCATGAAGGGTCTGATCTCATGTACCGAAAGCTAATGTCTCTTATTGTACATGACTTAGGTTCGATTCCCTAATGAAAAGGTATATGTAAAAAGTAGACTTACATAATAAGGGTGAAGGTATCTTTGTCTTTGTACATGTCTTACTATCCCATCACATCTGACAAGTCACAATACTCCCTATCTTTGTTTTTCTCTATGTTTCCTTCGAGCCCAGGCCCGATGAGGGTAGATTTCTTTATTTATTTAAGTTTTTGGTCCGTCCTGGTGTCACTTAATATGAAGAGGTCTTATAAAACGAGTAGTCACCGTGGCTCAAGCGGTAGCGTCCGCGACTCTGAGGCGTCAGGTCGAGGGTTCGCGCCCCGTCACGGTCTGAGGTTAGCAAGGGCATGCACTCAGGGTAACGATTACATCTGCCAAAACAAGTCCTTCACAAGAAGGCAACCGTCCTAGCCCTTTATGGAAAAGGGAGTCCGTGACGTAAAACCGGAACTTATAAAACGAGAAGATAGTGACTCATCATAATTTTTTTCTAATTTCTAATCTTTATTATCATTCTCAGCTACTTGGTAGAGCGTATAATCTAAAATTAAGCAAATAATTAAATAATTGAATATAGAAATAAGTCAAAAATACTTACTCAACTTGTTTACTTCTGCATGGAATGGCTATTGCGTAACCCCAAGAGTTTCAGTCACTAAAAGTGCTCAAATAAGTTAAAATTTTGTAGTAGGTTGGCCAATGGCATCAACCGCCCGTTGCGATACTACAGTTCTCTTTCTATGCTTACATTAACACCGAATATTCTTGGATATTCGTTACATATGTCTAATTATCCTTTCACATCTGACACTTCACAATACTCCCCATCTGTCTCTCTCTATGTTTTCTTAGTGCCCAGGCCCGATGAGGGTATATTTATTCTTTTAGCCCGTCCTGGTGTCACAATCATAAATAAAAAAAAAGTTACTGAGTAGGTGACGCAGTGTAAAATTGATGGATGACTGACACAAATATTTTTGGAAATGATGGACCCACTTTGGCTGTATTTCTATCCTAATGATCTGATTTTACGTCACGAACTCCCTTTTCTATTAAGAGCTAAAACGGTGCCTTCTTTCGAAGGACTTTGGTTTTGGCAGTGCAACCGTTACCCTGAGTGAATGCCCATTATAACCTCAGGCCGTGGCG
This sequence comes from Halocaridina rubra, assembly GCA_037179515.1. Taxonomy (NCBI): domain Eukaryota; kingdom Metazoa; phylum Arthropoda; class Malacostraca; order Decapoda; family Atyidae; genus Halocaridina; species Halocaridina rubra. The sequence continues at coordinate 34,869 of JAXCGZ010000079.1, read as the reverse complement.
GGTCTCGAACCGACGACCTTGCGAACCCAGCCACGGATGGGCGCCTAAATGAGTCATAGCATACAGTTCCATTTATCAGAGTATTAACCAAACTGTGTGTATGTACATATGTATGTATATATGTATGGACATGAATAACAAATATGGTGAGAATGACTTTGTTTTTCTAATAAAGGTATATCAGTGCTCAAAAGAATACTTCTCTTTTTCTTAGCATTTTCAAAGTTCAAAGAAAAGACAATCTTACAAAGCAAATTACACAACAGCAATGCAAAAATTAACAAAAGTAATCAAAAGTGCCTAAAGATAAAACAACAGTAATGTTGTAGCTTACACATCTGGGCGTATACTTGGCACGCATGAACACCTCCGGTCAGGTCAACAAGGTCATGAGTGATCGCTCATTCGCGATCATTTTGCAATTTAGCGTTTAATACCATATCGTGTGTATCGTGATTTCCACCTTGGTATATCTCTGCCGATCAAACGTATATCAGTGTTTCAAAAAATAACATAATATATGGTTTTAAAATCGACATGAAGTACAGTGCTAAGAGTACAATAAGTCATATTTTGTTTCTCGAAATATATATGTTTAACCGTCCAAGCCCTTGGTTGAAAAGGGAATCCGTGACGTAAAACCGGAACAACAACGACAGGGTGAAGAGCAGTTTCGGTGAGATAAATCAGTATATTCTAAGGTCAGATATATAGCTTTAAACACGACTTCAAGCATATTAAGTATATAATGAGCTCTATGCCTCATTTAAGAGACAATTACAATAAAAAAAATAATAATAATAATTCTCAAAAACTGGAAAAAAAATTCCTCGCCAATCAGCACTTACAACTCTCAATTAGAAAATTAATTCTCATAGAAAAAAGTGACCGGGTGTTACAAGCATTTCCATGTACACATTGAAAAAAACAAACACGTTCTCACACTTACAGACAAGCACTACAGTATATTCAGCACCTGAATTATCTACCCTGAAAAAGACACCCCCAGACGGATTATACAGAAAAAGGCGAAATAGCATCAACAAGCACCATGCAGACAGTGATGTTTATAATCTAATATTACTCTTCAAACACACGTAAGACCTTCAGGAGGCCCCGACAATCCCACGAGAACCCAGAGGATCGAGTGAGTTGTGAGAATTAAGATCCACTCCACCTCTTCTTCCTAGAGATAAGGACCTATCTAATATATATATATATATATATATATATATATATATATATATATATATATATATATATATATATATATACAATCACGAAAAACTTCTGTGACTCGAACACGCGTCGCAAATTACATAATTATGTCATTTTACCGACTGGGCCACTACGACCGACAAAAGTCGGAATTTTATGACCCAAGCAGACACACACACACACACACACACACACACACACACACACACACACACACACACACACACACACACACACACACACACACACACAAAAGTAGTTGATAATTGGAATTCGCTAAGCGAGGAGGTAGTTAATGCTATCTCAAGCAATAGTTTTAAGGACTGGTATGATAAGTATCACTAAGTATAAAATGGAACCGATCAGGAGACGGGAAGATACGAGCTTTGGGCTCTTTCCCTTAAACACAATTAGGTAATTACAATTAGGTAATTACACACACATACAAAAGTAGATACACTAATATTTTTTTTTTTTTTTTTTTTTTTTTTTTAGGAGAGGTTTAGCACTCTCCAAATGCTTGGACTGTGATGCCAATCAAGTGGCGGAGTTGATAACGGTAGGGGGAACCATGAAGACAAAATCTATGGACCGTAAAAGACAAATTTAGAGTCAGGACATACCGCCATTGGTTTCGGTTTTACGTCACAAAATCCCTTTTCAACTAAGGGCTAGGACGGTTGCCTTCTTGCGAAGGACTTGTTTTGGCAGATGTAATCGTTACCCTGAGTGTATGCCCTTACTAACCTCAGTTCGTGACGGGGCGATAACCCTCGACCTGCCGCCTAAGAGTCGCGGACGCTACGCCATTACTTCCTATCAATCACAGCTCAGAATTTAACATGAATCCCTGAATATATCCAGCTGCGGCTGTCGGGTCTCACAGTAGAATATTCTTTCCCTCCTACCTTGTGGGTGATCCATGCAGGGTGGTAGGGGGTAAATGTGGCAACCCTTTATCCTCAAGGAGCTCAGAGGAGTATATGAGGTATGTGTGGATCGTGGTGAATGCGCGTTTCTTGGCCCGGTCACCTCCCTTACAAGGGGAAATGGGGCCATGTATATGTATGTGTATGTATTAAAGTTTAATGTGTAGTCACCGTGGCTCAAGCGGTAGCGTCCGCGACTCTGAGGCGTCAGGTCGAGGGTTCACGCCCCGTCACGGTCTGAGGTAAGCAAGGGCATGCACTCAGGGTAGCGATTACAACTGCCAAAACAAGTCCTTCGCAAGAAGGCAACCGTCCTAGCCCTTGGTAGAAAAGGGAGTCCGTGACGTAAAACCGGAACAACAACAACAACATGTATTAAAGTTTATTGACTACAGTTATTTAGGAAAGAGATTAAATACGAAGTTGTTAATATTTATATGCACAAGACATATCAGCGTATATCCATTGCTTCTCAAAAGTCATGGGAAGCAAAAAAATAGGAAATCCCACTTGTAATTCAAGTGCTTTGAGAAATGTTAATAATATGTGAAATGTTCTAAGAACGGATTTTGTAACATTTCTAACAAAGCTGGAAAAAACACATATTATATCAATGTTCTTAATGAACTCAAAAGCATTGAAGATGAATGTGATGTTTGTCACAGCTTGGATATTCAGTTAAGATTTATTACTTATATTGGTTTTTAAGTAGTCACCGTGGCTCAATCGGCAGCGTCCGCGATTCTGAGGCGTCAGATCGAGGATTCGCGCCCCGTCACGGTCTGAAGTTAGCAAGGGCATGCACTCAGGGTTGCGATTACATCTGCCAAAACAAGTCCTTCGCAAGAAGGCAACCGTCCTAGGCCTTGGTTGAAAAGGGAGTCCGTGACGTAAAACCGGAACAACTTATATTGGTTTTAAGTAATGCCAAAAAGGTAAAAAACGACAATACTAGAAATATTATTCTAGTTGCATCTTAATTTTTTTTTTGCAGGGTTGTTTACTGGTCTTTAAAAATATCCAGAATAACAGCTCTTGAATGAAATCATATGTTATAAATATTTATTCACCTTATATGCAACAAACTTTCACACACACACACACGCACACACACATATACTCACACGCACACACACACATACACACACATACACTCATACACACACACACACACTCACACGCACACATACACACACACACACACACACACACACACACACACACACACACACACACACACACACACACACACACACACATGGGTTGGGAGAAGGGGTAGTCATCAGAGGACTTAAACAGAGAATCAAGAAGTTAGAGGAAATGGTTACAAGCCTTGATGATAAAATTCGGAATATGGATGGAGAAATGAAAGAGAATGAAACACTCAGAGAACAAATAAGATCTTTGGAGGAAGCAAATAAAGCACAAGGGCAGGAGAGAAAGGAACTAGAAAAAAGAATAAAGAAGCTGGAAGGGGAAAAGAGTCAACTAGAATCTAGAATTTCTAAACAAGAAGATAAAAACAAACAGCTAAATGACAACCTAAAGGAATTAGATGTTAGTTCACTGCTATCTTCTGAGAGAGACGAGATTGCTGCTTGGAATGTTCAGATTAAGGAAAGCATTGAACAGTTCAGAAAAGAGTTCCAGGAGCTGAATATGGAAAATGATGCCATGAAAACGTCCTTTGCTGATGCACTAAAGGGGAATGTGGCAGTAAAAGAGGCTGTAAAGGTGGTGGCACTGGAAAACATACAAACAGTTGACTATAAAGAGACAGTAATCGAAAAAATGAAAGACGTTGTGATGGAAAGGGCAAACCCACTCATCAGACAGGCACTTGATAAGGAGAAGACAGTGGTAATCTCAGGCATAAGTGAATCCCAGGAGCCAACATGGCAGGGGAGACTTGAAGAAAATAAAGCTAACGTTGTAGACCTGATAAGAAAGCTTGGAGTAGTATGTGGTCCTGAGGATATTGTAAACATACACCAACTAGGTAAATATTCGAGGGAAGGAAAGCCGAGACCAACAAAAGTAACCTTTGAGAGAGGGGAGACATGTAGGGAAATATTGTTGAGAAAAAAAAGTCTAAAAGACCTTCAAGAATGCAAAGAAGTGTTCATTAGACGATACAGAACACAGGAAGAGATGGGAAAGATCAAAAACTTGTTGCAAGAGGCAAGAAGGTTAAATGATGAAAGAAATGAAGAAGAGAAGAAAAATTTTCGTTACGGAATACTTCCAGACAAAGGGGAGATAAAGAAGATAATGACAGAAGATCAGGGGATGGGGCCTCATTAAGATTGTTATACACAAATGCTGATGGATTAGCTGGTAAGGCAGTAGAATTAAAAGATAGGATTCACAACAGTAAGGCAGATATAGTAGCAATTACAGAGACTAAGTTGAGTGAGGACATAAACAGTGTCACAGTTTTTCCTAAGGGCTTCAGAATACTAAGGGTCGAAAGATCTGAGAGGACTGGTGGAGGGATAGCACTGCTCATAAGTGAGAGGATTCAAGTTGAAGAAATAAACTTGGCTATAGAAAGTGAGTTCAGGGAATTTCTTGTTGCTCGCATAAATACTGGGTCAGAGAGCATTATAATAACTGTTGTATACAACCCACCAAGGAACCAAAATAGGCTTGAAATTTATGAGGAAAGTCATATAGGTACGATTGAAGTCATAAACTCAGTTGTTAACATGGCGCGGGAGAAAAAATGTAGGATTTTGATTATGGGAGACTTTAATCATAAAGAGATAGATTGGATAAATCTTGACCCACACAGTGGTGAGGACTCATTTGGGGCAAGATTCCTAGATTGCGTACAAGGGAATTTCCTACACCAACATGTAATGGAACCAACAAGAGCCAGGGGTGGGGATGAGCCATCACTACTTGATCTGGTGTTCACAGATAATGTGTTGGATATTGAAAATATTGAGTATGAACCACCAATTGGAAAGAGTGACCACTGTGTGTTGTTGATGGAGTATATCATTGAAGACATTCTTCCTGAGAGTAGAGGCACTGAGGACATGAGGAGGAACTATCAGAAAGGAGATTACATCAAAATGAATGAGCTTTTTGCAGTTATTGACTGGAGAACCTTATTTTACAACAAATCTGTACAAGAAATGTATGACATCTTTTGTGAGAAATATGGGAAGATAGTAGATTGCTGCATACCTGTCACCAAAGTAGGTGTAATTCATGCCAGAGAGAAATGGTTCGATAATGGGTGTAAAAGAGCTAAGGAGTGGAGAGACAAATGCTGGAAAAGGTATAGGAGGAGAAAAAACATAAATGCCTGGCAAACCTACAAAAGAGCAAGAAATGACTACCTAAGTAAAAGGAGAGAGGCAGAGAAAGATTATGAGAGGGACATCACCAGGAAGGCTAAAGAAAATCCCAAGCTTTTCCACAGCTTTATCAGAGGAAAACTGAAGGTAAAAGAACAGGTTTTAAGGCTAAAGAGAGCGGATGGAAGCATCACTGAGACGGACGAAGAGATCTGCAAAGAATTGAACAAGGAGTTTCAGTCAGTATTTACAGTAGAAAATACCCCACCCCCTCAGATTGCAGTGATAGAAGCTCAAGGGCCGGTATTAGAGAACATCAACCTTACAGCCACAGAGGTATGCAAAGCGCTGATGGATTTAGATGTTCATAAAGCTACAGGTCCTGATGACATATCCCCTCATGTGCTTAAAAAATGCGCAAACACAATATCAGTGGCACTAAGTATCATATTTAAGGAGTCATTGGAGTCGGGGGAGATTCCAAGATGCTGGAAACAAGCAAATGTGATACCTATCTTCAAAAAGGGAAGGAGGGATACGGCTCTGAACTATAGACCAGTTTCCTTGACCAGCATAGTTTGCAAACTTATGGAGAAACTACTAAGGAAACATATCTCTCTTCACTTGGAATCCTTCAACTTTTTGTCAGTGAGGCAACATGGCTTCAGAGAAGGAAGATCAACAGTAACAAACTTATTAGAATTTTATGATGAGGTAAGCCAAATCTTACAGGAAAGAGAGGGCTGGGCAGATTGCATATTCCTAGACTTCCAGAAAGCGTTTGACACTGTTCCACATGGGAGACTTATTAGGAAGCTGCAATCAATGGCTAGAATAGGTGGAAATGTCTTGGAATGGATAAAAACTTACTTAGAAGGAAGGGAACAGAGGGTTAGAGTAAGACACTCAGTGTCTGAATGGAGAAGAGTTAGTAGTGGAGTTCCACAGGGTTCAGTTTTAGGGCCACTTTTGTTCCTTGTATATGTAAATGACCTACCAGAGTCTGTAAATTCATTCATGAATATGTTTGCAGATGATGCAAAGATTGTGAAGAAAGTAAAAAACGAGAACAATGGTAGAGAACTTCAGGAGGATCTAAATAATCTGCATGAGTGGTCAGAAAAGTGGCTAATGAAATTCAATACCTCAAAATGTAAGGTAATGAGAATGGGTACAAGTGCAAGAAGGCCCAAGCTTGACTACTCGGTGGCTGGAGCACAACTTCAAGAGACAGAAAATGAGAGAGATCTAGGAGTAAACATACTGGCAGATTTGTCTCCAGAAATACATATAAATGGCGTAGTAAGGGCAGCATATGCATTCTTATCAAATGTAAGGGTAGCCTTCAGGCACATGGACAAGGAAATGTTCAGAAATATTTATGTAACCTATGTGAGGCCAAAACTCGAATATGCAGCCCCCTTTTGGAATCCGCACTTGAAAAAGCACATAGCTAAGCTTGAAAAAGTTCAAAGACATGCCACGAAACTGGTGCCAGAAATATGCAATCTCGGTTATGATGAGAGGCTGAGGGAATTAGACTTGCCATCACTCGAAGCTAGAAGAGTAAGGGGGGATATGGTGACAGTCTTTAAATTCCTTCATGGTTATGATAGAGTGGATAGGGATCGATATTTCGATATGGCTGGCTCTAGAACTAGAGGTCATAGTTTGAAGCTTCGGAAGAAAACTTGTTTGCAGGATGTAAGGAAATACTTTTTCAGTGTAAGAGTAGTTGATAATTGGAATTCGCTAAGCGAGGAGGTAGTTAATGCTACCTCGATCCATAGTTTTAAGGACAGGTATGATAAGTATCACTAAGTCTAAAAATGGAACCGATCAGGAGACGGGAAGATACGAGCTTTGGGCTCTTTCCCGTAAGCACAATTAGGTAATCACAATTAGGTAATCACACACACACACACACACACACACACACACACACACACACACACACACACACACACTGAGTAAGACAGTGTCTGAATGGAGAAGAGTTAGTAGTGGAGTTCCACAGGGTTCAGTTTTAGGGCCACTTTTGTTCCTTGTATATGTAAATGACCTACCAGAGTCTGTAAATTCATTCATGAATATGTTTGCAGATCATGCAAAGATTGTGAAGAAAGTAAAAAACGAGAACAATGGTAGAGAACTTCAGGAGGATCTAAATAATCTGCATGAGTGGTCAGAAAAGTGGCTAATGAAATTCAGTACTTCAAAATGTAAGGTAATGAGAATGGGTACAAGTGCAAGAAGGCCCAAGCTTGACTACTCGGTGGCAGGAGTACAACTTCAAGAGACAGAAAATGAGAGAGATCTAGGAGTAAACATACTGGCAGATTTGTCTCCAGAAATACATATAAATGGCGTAGTAAGGGCAGCATATGCATTCTTATCAAATGTAAGGGTAGCCTTCAGGCACATGGACAAGGAAATGTTCAGAAATATTTATGTAACCTATGTGAGGCCAAAACTCGAATATGCAGCCCCCTTTTGGAATCCGCACTTGAAAAAGCACATAGCTAAGCTTGAAAAAGTTCAAAGACATGCCACGAAACTGGTGCCAGAAATACGCAATCTCGGTTATGATGAGAGGCTGAGGGAATTAGACTTGCCATCACTCGAAGCTAGAAGAGTAAGGGGGGATATGGTGACAGTCTTTAAATTCCTTCATGGTTATGATAGAGTGGATAGGGATCGATATTTCGATATGGCTGGCTCTAGAACTAGAGGTCATAGTTTGAAGCTTCGGAAGAAAACTTGTTTGCAGGATGTAAGGAAATACTTTTTCAGTGTAAGAGTAGTTGATAATTGGAATTCGCTAAGCGAGGAGGTAGTTAATGCTACCTCGATCCATAGTTTTAAGGACAGGTATGATAAGTATCACTAAGTCTAAAAATGGAACCGATCAGGAGACGGGAAGATACGAGCTTTGGGCTCTTTCCCGTAAGCACAATTAGGTAATCACAATTAGGTAATCACACACACACACACACACACACACACACACACACACACTGAGTAAGACAGTGTCTGAATGGAGAAGAGTTAGTAGTGGAGTTCCACAGGGTTCAGTTTTAGGGCCACTTTTGTTCCTTGTATATGTAAATGACCTACCAGAGTCTGTAAATTCATTCATGAATATGTTTGCAGATGATGCAAAGATTGTGAAGAAAGTAAAAAACGAGAACAATGGTAGAGAACTTCAGGAGGATCTAAATAATCTGCATGAGTGGTCAGAAAAGTGGCTAATGAAATTCAGTACTTCAAAATGTAAGGTAATGAGAATGGGTACAAGTGCAAGAAGGCCCAAGCTTGACTACTCGGTGGCAGGAGTACAACTTCAAGAGACAGAAAATGAGAGAGATCTAGGAGTAAACATACTGGCAGATTTGTCTCCAGAAATATATATAAATGGCATAGTAAGGGCAGCATATGCATTCTTATCATATTTAAGGGTAGCCTTCAGGCACATGGACAAGGAAATGCTCAGAAATATTTATGTAACCTATGTGAGGCCAAAACTCGAATATGCAGCCCCCTTTTGGAATCCACACTTGAAAAGGCACATAGCTAAGCTTGAAAAAGTTCAAAGACATGCCACGAAACTGGTGCCAGAAATACGCAATCTCAGTTATGATGAGAGGCTGAGGGAATTAGACTTACCATCACTCCAAGCTAGAAGTTTGAGGGGGGGGGGATATGGTGACAACCTTTAAATTCCTTCATGGTTATGTTCGAGTGGATAGGGATCGATATTTTGATATGGCTGGCTCTAGAAATAGAGGTCATAGTTTGAAGCTTCGTAAGAAAATTTCTTTGCAGGATGTAAGGAAATACTTTTTCAGTATAAGAGTAGTTGATAATTGGAATTCGCTAAGCGAGGTGGTAGTTAATGCTATCTCAATCCATAGTTTTAAGGACAGGTATGATAAGTATCACTAAGTATAAAATGGAAGCGATGAGGAGACGGGAAGATACGAGCTTTGGGCTCTTTCCCGTAAACACAATTAGGTGATTACAATTAGGTAATTACACACACACACACACACATATAAATATATATAAATTCTGCGGGTGAGGAGAAACTGACTAGCTAATTACAGATGTATCTGGCAATCTGTATTTTTGAAATTTCTTTTCTAGCCGAAAAATAAATGATGAAAGTCGTGAGGGGGGGAGGGCAGGGTCTTATCAAGCCCTGCTATATAGAATCTTTCCATACAGTCATGTCCATACAATTAGCCTTGAGGGTTTTGCCGTCATGCAAAATTTATATGTATGTATGTATATATGTATGTATGTCTCTCTCTCTCTCTCTCTCTCTCTCTCTCTCTCTCTCTCTCTCTCTCTCTCTCTCTCTCTCTCTCTCTCTCTCTCTCTCTCTCTCTCTCTCTCCCTATATATATATATATATATATATATATATATATATATATATATATATATATATATATATATATATATATATATACTACTCATCTTCAGAAGATTCCTCTGAAGATGAGTTGTAGAAAAATACACTCGAAAGTGCAAAGGATCTCAAAATGTTCTTCAATTTCCTTACGTAGCCATAACCATACAAATTTACAAAATTCACAAGTTTCTCGTGAAATAGAATTATATATATATATATATATATATATATATATATATATATATATATATATATATATATATATATATATATATACAACTACTACTACTACTACTACTATTACTATTATTATTACCACTTCTACTACTTATAATAATAATAATAATAATAATAATAATAATAATAATAATAATAATAATAATAATAATAATAATAATAATAATAATAATAATCAGACGGATTCACTCGCTCGTTTAAAACAGGTACAAAATTCTACGTAAATACTATAAACAGGTGAAGCAAATCCGTCTGAAGAAGCGGTAATAGCTATTTCCTAATTGCGAAAAAGTTCGATGTCAATGACACTGAAGAGCGTTCAACACTTCAAGAAGTGATGATGCACTTCCTCTTCAATGGAACATCGTCTTGATGTCGGACTAACACTGTGTTCCTAAAGCAGGACTTGTTTAGTTCGTGTAATGTTTTTTTTAGAATGATCTGGTATTAAATCTTCCAGGAAGTGTTTTTCAATGTGTAGAAAAAAAAATGATTCTTTGATTGTTAGAACAGAACTTATTATTGCTACACACACACATACACACACACACAAACACACACACACACACACACACACACATAAAGAGGCACACACATACGTAGTGTGTGTGAGTGTATCTAAGTATCCATATACATAATACGAGACATTGATTTATGATTAGGTTCCATAGTGGTTACATATATATATATATATATATATATATATATATATATATATATATATATATATATATATATATATATATATATATATGTATAATGTAATGAGCTTATCATATACATAAAACAACATACTGTGGAGATGTTCCTGCTATTCATCTATTTCTGTCTATCAAATTATCTTAGTGGGATGAAATGATCAACCGTTCCGTTCCGGTTTTACGTCACGGATTCCCTTTTCTACCAAGGGCAAAGACGGTTGCCCTCTTGCGAAGGACTTGTTTTGGCAGATTTAATCGTTACCCTGAGTGCATGCCCTAGCTAACCTCAGACCGTGACGGGGCGCGAACCCTCGACCAGACGCCTCAAAGTCGCGGACGCTACTGCTTGAGCCACGGTGACTACTGGATGAAAATGATCAAACATTAAGTGACACACCTTAAAAAGTTGGAGAAGACATTGAGAATCCACTCAAGGGGGGGGGGGTTGGACAAGCTTCACCAGTGGCCGTTAAAAGCCCGGATCAATGGTGGGTTGTGTTAAGAAGGGTATATGGCCGTAAAAGCAAGTCAAAGTCAACATCCGTCTTTGAAAGGCAAGTTAAGTACCATGTAAACATTGGAAAAGTTGCCTATATAGAACCAGATGTGCAAGAGATCGGAAGCTTATAAAATTTCAAGAACATTTTATAACAAAATTTTCACAATATACATTTTTGGTGACGTAAATATTCATCTTAGACGGGTTCTGTCTCCTTTCTAATAACTTCATACTCTCCAAGCTGAGTACAAGATCTGGGTCTTTGGGTATTTCTGTATACAGCATCATGAATATTTGGAGATAATTTATCTCATATATCTGTATACAGCATCATGAATATATGGAGATAATTTATCTCATATTTCTGTATACAGCATCATGAATATCTGGAGATAATTTATCTCATATATCTGTATACAGCATCATGAATATCTGGAGATAATTTATCTCATATTTCTGTATACAGCATCATGAATATCTGGAGATAATTTATCTCATATTTCTGTATACAGCATCATGAATATCTGGAGATAATTTATCTCATATTTCTGTATACAGCATCATATGAACTATGGAAAACGAGTTTGTAACAGCAAAATGTTTTATTTTTATCACATTAAGGATACCTTTTTACAAATGGTGATCAATATTACGGTATAATTAAAATAAATAGCGCCTTTCTTATAGCGTATAGTAGAGTTCCCCGACATCGAGAAATATCCAAAATGACGTAAGGCTACAATAGTAAGTTTGGTTTGCTGAATATTGTACTCATAGATGGTCTAAAACGCAAACTACTGCAAGAGGCATTTATTTACTATACACACACACACACACACACACACACACACACACACACACACACACACACACACACGCATTCAATACAAAGAGAACAAAAACTATAATTATATGAAAACTTTCAAGTCAGTTTAAAAAAAAAAATAAATACAGAGATCTCCAAAAAGTTTCTTCCAAAAACAAAGAGGGAGTTTTCTTATGCTATAGTGATATTTTCGAAGTCTAATATACAATTAGAGGAAATGGTTGTCCTCACATGTGGGCCTTTAAGACTTCCTCTTAACCTAATACTTCCAAGGGAGAAGTAACCATTAAAAGAGGCTGAAGGAGATGGCTTCACAGCACCTGGTCTGTCATTGGCTCATTATCTACGCTCTATGACTACAATGCCAACCCCTGCAGCGAGCATAATACATCCTCACCTTACACGTTCCTTCTCTTGTGATACGCATGAATTGGAAGAACTCAAGGGAGATAAAGTCATACAGTGCTTATATTATAGCACTGTGTTATAAACGAGTATTCCTCTCATTCTTAATGCGCTGAATGCATTGTTGGTGTAGACGATTTATGCTCTTATGGTCCTGTGATCTAGAGACTACAATTCTGGAATGATGCCTTTGTGTACTTTTGTAATATTGGTATATTGCTCTCTAAGTTTGCGATCTTGTCTGGAAATGTAAAGCAAAGGCACATAATTATATAGACTTTGTCAAGAATGTTTTCACTTGTTTTGACCTGTTTGTCTTTACTAACAAGTTGCACTTGAGCGAGGACGAGCACGCTTACATGTCTTTTGCATTAATATCGACCCCAAATAAAAGTGGGAAAAGATGTAGACGAAGAAGATTGCTGTTATGGGTACATTGAATTTTCACACTTTGAAAGGAGACCAAAATTTGATAAAACTTAGGATATATATTAAAAGATAAAAATTAATTAAAAGATATTTTATATGGACATAGACAGCGCTCTATAAATAATATTACCATCAATATAAATATGCTGTATTTCCAGAAAATACCTGTGTTCCATTTGGCGAGAAACTTTCATGAACTTAAAACATACAAGGTTTATAATCTATTTTATACACTCAATGTTGTCGAAAGAGCTACATGATATGATGTGTTACGTGTGAAGAAAAAACACAAAAATAGATTGAACAACAAGATTTAATCGGGCAAGTGTGAAAAAGTACAAACACAAACACACACAAGACGCTTAATAGTAGTCGCCGTGGCTCAAGCGGTAGCGTCCGCGACTCTGAGGCGTCAGGTTGAGGGTTCGCGCCCCGTCACGGTCTGAGGTTAGCAAGGGCATGCACTCAGGGTAAGGATTACATCTGAAAAAAAAAGTTCTTCGCAAGAAGGCTATCATCCTAGCCCTTGGTAGTAAAGAGAGTCCGTGACGTAAAACCGGAACACAAGACGCTTAATTAAACGCTGTGTGATTCCAGATCGCCAACTCTTCTGATATCAAACATGACCAAGTGCTACTCATTCTGAGAATAGGAGAGTCCCATTTCCTCACTATGTTCCGGTTTTACGTCACGGACTCCCTTTTCTACCAAGGGTTAGGACGGTTGCCTTCTTGCTAAGGACTGGTTTTGGCAGATGTAATCGTTACCCTGAGTGCATGTCCTTGCTAACCTCAGACCGTGACGGGGCGCAAAACCGCGACCTGACGCCTCAAAGTCGCGAACGCTACCGCTTGAGCCACGGTGACTACTGGCATTTCCTCTCTAATTCCTCGAAAATATGAAATCACGTTCTTTGATGTAATATAAATTGCGATATTATTTTATATCGTGTCCGTTAGCCATGTATTAATATTTCAGATTTCTCGTCAAATAACCAATTTTTTTTTCTGTCATACTTACACCATGTATAATTGAGTTCACTTCCATCTGCTTTTTCAAAGGAAGTCAGTCTTTCTCTATCTATCTATCTATCTATCTATGTATCTATCTATCTACCTACCTACCTACCTACCTACCTACCTATCTATCTATCTATCTATCTATCTATCTATCTATCTATCTATCTATCTATCTATCTATCTATCTATCTATCTATCTATCTATCTATCTATCTACCTATCTACCTACCTACCTACCTACCTACCTACCTACCTATTTATCTATCTATCTATCTATCTATCTATCTATCTATCTATCTATCTATCTATCTATCTATCTATCTATCTATCTATCTATCTATCCATCCATCCATCCAGCATTTACAATTTACTAACGCATGACATTTACGATATTCTGAACGGAATTTTACAATTAATATACGACTGTGGCCGCCGTGGCAGGGTGGCAACGCTCGCAACTTTGATTCGCCAGGTCTTCTGTTCGAGACCAACCACAATAATAATAATAATAATAATAATAAACTTTATTTCCATTTTACAATGGGTATTCGTCAGCCAGGACAAGCCCCAACCCCCCACTGTGGTGTCCACCCACAGCAGTTCCTGCCAGTAAACAGCTTAAACTCTCGGTCTTGGACGGGGACCGATCTTTCGACCTCGTGAATGCGAAGCCAGCGCGTTACCACTGTACTATGTGCACTATGTGCAATCATAATTACCCAGTACCCCGTCACGGACTGAGGTTAGTAAGGGCATACACTCAGGGTACCGATTACATCTGCCAAAACAAGTCCTTCTTTGAAAAGGGAGTTCGTGACGTAAAACCTAAACCAAACCAAACAATCGTAATTACCCAGTGTTCGGGCCCACCACGAGGCGTTACGAAGGACATCTAGCCTTAATTCCCCAGCTCCATCCTGTCTTTATCCATCCTCATTCGAATGGGGACTGATAGAGATATATAAAATGCCCCCAAAATATAAAGAAAACCCCCCACTAAATTTGCAATAGGTGTCACAGTTCATTCCCCCCAAAAAAAAAGAAACCCACCGAGTCGAGTCTTGTTAGAAAATCATCTGTGATTATCTTAAAGGGGGTTTACACGGTCAAACATTTCGTCGAACGCGGTTCGACAGACAAGTGTATGAAGTGATGTTCGAACGTGTGAACGGGGTATTTGGTTGTCGAACACGTTCGACAAACGTGTTCGACAACCAAATACCCCGTTCACACGTTCGAACATCACTTCAAACACTTGTCTGTCGAACCGCGTTCGACGAACCGTTTGACCGTGTAAACCGCCCTTTATACAGGTGTTTGTAATCTTTTAATGCATTTGCGGATGTTATAGGAGAGTAATTGGTCAAGTTGATTAGTAAAATATTATCAGTTACCTGTTCGGGGCTTGAAATAAAGTCACAGGGGAAAAAATCTAAGAGAAAAAGTCACAATTTGGCTAGTAAAAAAGTCACACGTTAGGTTTGGTTAGGTTATGTTAGGTTAGACTTCTTTCTGCAACTTTTTTACCTGTGACTTTTTACCTGGATTCGTGAAGCTAATTTGGAGCAGAGGAGGAACCTGAGATGTAATTAGTATTCGTTTTCTTTAAGCTGCTTACTTTCCAATACTGACTTATTTTTCATCATATATCAACAATACTGTTTTTGGTAAAGTGTGCACATAATAATAATAATAATAATAATAATAATAATAATAATAATAATAATAATAATAATAATAATAATAATAATAATAATAATTAATTAATTTATATACTAATAATAACAATAACAAGAAGGAGAAGAAGAAGAAGAAGAAGAAGAAGAAGAAGAAGAAGAAGAAGAAGAAGAAGAATTAACTTATATAATAATAATAACAATATAAGTAATAATAGTAATAGTAATAATAAACTGAATGATATATCTATTTATATACATTATAAAGAGACAGAAATTGGAGATTTAATCATATCTTTAATTACACCCAGTTTAAATTATATCTAGTTAAGGAAGACAACCGCTCTTGTAAAATTAATAAGGAATTAAAGAGGAATAACAGGGATGCTTGTAAGAAGGAATAACAGGGATGCTTGTAAGAAGGATTAACAGGGATGCTTGTAAGAAGGAATAACAGGGATGCTTGCAAGAGGGAATAACAGGGATGCTTGTAAGAAGGAATAACAGGGATGCTTGTAAGAAGGAATATCAGGGATGCTTGTAAGAAGGAATATCAGGGATGCTTGTAAGAAGGAATAAAAGGGATGCTTGTAAGAAGGAATAACAGGGATGCTTGTAAGAAGGAATAACAGGGACGCTTGTAAGAAGGAATAACAGGGATGCTTGTAAGAAGGATTAACAGGGATGCTTGTAAGAAGGATTAAGAGGGATGCTTGAAAGAAGGAATAACAGGGATGCTTGTAAGAAGGAATAACAGGGATGCTTGTAAGAAGGAATAACAGGGATGCTTGTAAGAAGGAATAACAGGGATGCTTGTAAGAAGGAATATCAGGGATGCTTGCAAGAAGGAATAACAGGGATGCTTGTAAGAAGGAATAACAGGGATGCTTGTAAGAAGGAATAACAGGGATGCTTGTAAGAAGGAATATCAGGGATTCTTGTAAGAAGGAATAACAGGGAAGCTTGTAAGAAGGAATATCAGGGATGCTTGTAAGAGGGAATAACAGGGATGCTTGTAGGAAGGAAAAAGAGGGATGCTTGTAAGAGGGAATATCAGGGATGCTTGTAAGAAGGAATAACAGGGATGCTTGTAAGAAGGAATAACAGGGATGCTTGTAAGAAGGAATATTAGGGATTCTTGTAAGAAGGAATAACAGGGATGCTTGTAAGAAGGAATATCAGGGATGCTTGTAAGAAGGAATATCAGGGATGCTTGTTTTTTAGCACTACTTTCAAAAAACAATTTCTCTTAAAAGCAGTCAAGCAAGACAAAAAAGTTATTTCTAAGAATAGAAAACATAAAAATGAAAGTAGAGATGAAAACAGCGATTTCTGGAGAGGCAAAACACCGATTAATTACACTCTTCTCTGGCTGTAGACTCGTCAACACATCATCGACTTTAAAAAAAGCCCAAATAATCGCATTTCATCTAATGGTTTTTCTTTATTGAAATAACTATGATCGAAAAATAATCTCCTAAGATAACATACGTCTGGAGTGTTCTTCAAATTAAAGATTTTTCCAAGAAATTATGTCCACTTAAAAGAATTTTTTTCCATGAGGTAGTTTAATACACTGGCAGCTCTCTCTCTCTCTCTCTCTCTCTCCTCTCTCTCTCCTCTCTCTCTCTCTCTCTCTCTCTCTCTCTCTCTCTCTCTCTCTCTCTCTCTCTCTCTCTCTATCTATCTATCTATCTATCTATCTATCTATCTATCTATCTATATAAATAAATCGATCGATAAATAGATAGGTAGATAGATAGATAATAGATAGATAGATAATAGATAGATAGATAATAGATAGATAATAGATAGATAATAGATAGATAGATAATAAATAGATAGATAATATATAGATAGATAATAGATAGATAGATAATAGATAGATAGATAATAGATAGATAGATAATAGACACAAACAGAGAGACAGACAGACAGATAGATAGATAGATAGATAGATAGATAGATAGATAGATAGATAGATAGATAGATAGATAAAACCTACGAACATAAATTACAAAGCATGTCTAATAAATGCAGTAAAATATCACCTATTCTCTAAAAATACAGGATGATGGAAAAAGTCGCATCTGCAATAAATACAAAAATATATAAATATGAAACGTTGTACTATGTAATTAGCTGTAGTCACCGTGGCTCAAGCGGTAGTGTCCGCGACTCTGAAGCGCCAGGTCGAGGTTTCGCGCCCCGTCACGGTCTGAGGTTAGCAAGGGCATGTACTCAGGGTAACGATTACATCTGCCATAACAAGTCCTTCGCAAGAAGGCAACCGTCCTAGCCCTTGGTAGAAAAGGGAGTCCGTGACGTAAAACCGGAACAACAAGTTGTACTATGTAATTAGCTGGGTGGATGGAGAGAGCAACATCACTATTTCTATTAAGATGGACCAACAGATTTCAGTATTGCCAATTAAAGATAAGCTGCGGAACGTGAGAAGATTTGTCAAAATATATTAAAAAAAAACTTATTATGATGGATGGGGGATCTTACACGTGAATAGAATTCGCAATCAATCGTGGGTATTTTTATGTAGTTATAAATTGAAGGTAAAAGTATTTTTGTAAGATATTATTAGGCTCTGGGTCAACATGCGTAGTAGGTTGGCCTATGGCATGAAACACCCGTTGCGATACTACAGTTGAAGGTATTTTTTAGACTTTACTAGGACTGTCAAGGACAGTTCGATGTTAAGTCTTCCTTCAGTTAGGGTTCTCTTTTTTATGCCTACATCATCCCTTCACACCTAACAAGTCACAGCACTCCTCATTTCTGTTTCTCCTTTCTATATGTTTCTTTGTGCCCAGACCCGATGAGGGAAAGTGTCTCTGCCCGCCCTGGTGTCATACTTATAACAAAAATAGATATTTGGGAGGTAATATATTACAAAAACAGATTTTTTGAGTAAGTTCCAAAAATTCCTCGAACTTAGCTCTAGAAGGAACGTTACCATAAGAGCAACGGAGGATATGACAATGGTCATATTGCATAAATGTTGTCATCAACTATTGTGCGTTTACATAAGCGCGCGCACACACACACACACACACACACACACACACACACACACACACACACACACACACACATACACACACACACACACACACATATATATATATATATATATATATATATATATATATATATATATATATATATATATATATATATGCCTATATAATTTCTGCTCTAATTGAAGTCCCTGCTGTTAAGATACTGTTCCATCAATGACTCAGATCATCTAAAGCACGCTGAATTAGTAGGGGTTACCACGTGAGGGACTCCACTACCCTTTTCTGTCTTATCCCCAAGTGGCTCCTGAAAAGCAAAGCTGTAGGTTTTATTGTTTTGAAATAATTAAAATGTGTTTTTGTTTTTCAAATAATTAAAATGTTTTTGTTTTGAAATAATTAAAATGTGTTTTTGTTTTTTAAATAATTAAAATGATTTATTTTGAAATAATTAAAATGTGTTTTTGTTTTTTGAATAATTAAAATGTTTTTGATTTGAAATAATTAAAATGTTTTTGTTTTGAAATAATTAAAATGTTTTTGTTTTGAAATAATTAAATTGTGCTTTTGGCTGTTAGGTTTTATTGTTCTTAAATGATTAAAATGTGTTTTGGCTGTCTGTTTTACTGTTTTGAAATTATAAAAAAGTGTTTTGGCTTTCTGTTTCATTGTTTAGAAGTTATCAAAATGCGTTTGTTTTTATTGCCCTCTTTTAAAACTTTGAAATTATTAATGTGTCTTGACTGTATGTTTTATTGTTGAAATTATTAAAATGTACATTGGCTGACTGTTTTAGGGGTTTGAAATAATTAAAATGTGCTTTGGCTGTCTGTTTTATTTTGAAATAATTAAAATGTGTTTTGGCTATCTGTTTTATTTTGAAATTATTAAAATGTGCTTAGGTTGTCCTTTTTATTTTGAAATTATTAAAATGTGCTTTGGTTGTCTGCAACTGCAAAGCAAATGAAAACGTCATTTTCAAAAACGCAAACTCGGCATTCTATCATCCATCCATATACCAAAGCCATATTCCCCCTTATAAGGGGGGTGGCTGAGTCAAAGAAAATACTTTAACTTTTTGTGGGAAGTAAAGACAGAGGAGGGAATTCCCAGTCCCCTCGCTCTGCCCTATTTAGTCAAATTTTACGACACTCAGGGGAACACGGAGGAAGT
>JAXCGZ010000079.1:7500-10000 GCA_037179515.1 Halocaridina rubra | reverse complement strand
AATAATAATAATAATAACAATAATAATAATAATAATAATAATAATAATAATAATAATAATAACAATAATAATAATAATAATAACAATAATAATAATAATAATAATAATAATAATAATAATAATAATAATAATAATAATAATAATAATAATAATAATAATAATAATAATAATAATAATAAAAGTAGTCACCGAGGCTCAAGCGGTAGCGTCCGCGACTCTGAGGTGTCAGGTCGAGGGTTCGCGCCCCGTCACGGTCTGAGGTTAGTAAGGGCATGCACTCAGGGTAACGATTACATTTGTCAAAATAAGTCTTTCGCATGAAGGCAACCGTCCTAGCCCTTGGTTGAAAAGGGAGTCCGTGACGTAAAACCGGAACAACAACAACAATAATAATAATAATAATAAAAATAAAATAAGATAAAACTTGAGAACCAAGAAATATCAAACACTTTACTCATTTTGTTAATAGAAAGATACAAAAAGACTTTTAAAGTCACTTAAAAAACAACAAAAAACAAGCAGTATTAAACATTTCACTCTTTTCATTAACAGAGATGCAAAAAGCCATTTAAATCCACTAACTTAGAATAAAAAAAATTAAATTAAAAACACACAAATAATAATTATAATAATAATAATAATAATAATAATAATAATAATAATAATAATAATAACAATAATAATAATAATAATAATAATAAAAATAATAATAATAATAATAATAATAACAATAATAATAATAATAATAACAACAATAAATAATAATGATAACTAAACTGAAAACGTAAAATATTAAGAATGCCACGCAAAGAAACAAGTCTAAAAACAGTGACACAGTACTGCAAAAGATCATTAATCTCCACTAAATAGGCTCTAATCCCAGTATTACGGCAAAATGAAAAATAAACATGAGATTCCGTAAAAAAAAATAAACAGTGTGTATGTGTGTGTGTGTGAGAGAGAGAGAGAGAGAGAGAGAGAGAGAGAGAGAGAGAGAGAGAGAGAGAGAGAGAGAGAGAGAGAGAGAGAGAGAGAGAGAGAGAGTAATGTAACCCCTTTCTGCAACGTTGGGACTAAAACCAAAACTTTTTTCTTTCCGTTTTTACCCATGCTAAATCTTAATTGCGAAAAAAATATTCTCCATTTCTGACCCCAATGAGTCTTCAAGATTAAAGTGACTGTCCGAATCCTCTGCACGAAATGGAAAACGGTAAATGGATATGTCATGTTTACACTCTGGATAGTGAATTTAAATATGCTCTATGTTAATTGGAAGGGATTCTGGGGCTCAAAATGATAATTAAATGCTCTTCGTAGGTCTCCAAAACCGACGGAGCCTTGGGCCGCTTTCACATCAAAGTGGCACGTCGCACGTGGCATGCCACGTGGCACGCCAGTTAAAAACGAACACATGGAAATATATGAAACCTTTCACACAGAGGTGGGTTGACAAGTCCCATGTGCCACCCCACTTTTATGTGAAAGATTTCAATTATTTCCAGATTTTCGTTGTCAACTGGCGCGCCACATGGCATGCCACGTGCGAATGCCACTTTGGTGCGGAAGCGGCCTTAGGTTTCAACCATATATTGAGATAAGTTTTAAGGACTCTAGTTAAATATAAGATAAAATAGGCCTAGCACACTCCATGGCCATATAAAATTGACGATGAATATTTTTCATACTACACACACACACACACACACACACACACACACACACACACACACACACACACACACACACACATTCACTTATATACAGAGATATAAGAAATAGTAAAATTAGTAGAGAAGAATAATGAAAATATAGCCTGATATACAGACTGACTGGAATACTAAATACAAGCTTATATATAATAGAGTGTGAAGATATCTCGAATTGGTGCAAAAGTCAGAAGATCCTTAACATACACGTAGAAGCCCGCACAAACATATAAACTATTATAATTTTGTTGTTGTTGAGGGAAATGTCAGTTAAATATAATAGTGTGGCATACACCTTCAATCTATAGAAACTAGTTTAATCTTTCTTAATTAAAAATAATACTTGAGAAGAGGATATTAAAAAGAAAAAGGAAATTAAAGTTCTCTGCATTGGCCTATTACACCAGATAGCCTTTGAGAAACTAGGGATTCACAAATGGAAAAGATTTTCCTTTTGACTGGCCTAAACTAGAAATACAGGGTGGACCATAATGATGGGAAAAAAAGCATTTAAAATAGCATTGAAAATATGTACCATCATTATGGTCCACCCTGTATATGCACAAGCATGATACAGTAATTGCAATTCTAAACATTTCCTAATCTGGCAAAAATTATGTTGCATCACCGAGCGAGGGTAGGGAGCTTCTTAAGTAAGGTCAAACCTCATTAAAGAGAGAGAGAGAGAGAGAGAGAGAGAGAGAGAGAGAGAGAGAGAGAGAGAGAGAGAGAGAGAGAGAGAGAGAGAGAGAGAGAGAGAGAGAGAGAGAGAGAGAGAGAGAGAGAGAGAGAGT